>JAQZBX010055737.1:0-18345 GCA_029593785.1 Cabassous unicinctus | reverse complement strand
CAGTCTTATATATGCAGTATCACCCATATTCGTGTTTTACATGAGGTTTTACTATCTTATATATTCCCATGTTACAGTTTTTAGCTTTCCTTCTAGTAATATACATGTCCTTAGACTTTCCCTTTGAACCACTGTCATACACATATAATAGTTATGCTAGTTACAAACACCATGATATGCTTTCACCATTTCTATTCATTTCCAAAGATTTACAACCTTTTTACCAATTCTGCACAGATTAACCCTCAGCTTTCCATTCTCTACCCTCTTTCTATTTTCTGATGACCTATTCTAATGATTAACTCATGAGTGTACACAATATATTTCGATCATAATAGCACAATCATTCAGTATTTGTCCTTTTGTGTCTGGCTTACTTCACTCAACATAATGTCCTCCAGGTTCATCCATGTTGTCATATGCTTCACAACTTCATTTCTTCTTACTGCTGCATAATATTTCATCATGTGTATACAACACAATTTGCTTATCCATTCATCAGGTGATGGACACCTGGGCTGTTTCAAACTTTTGGCTATCGTGAATAATGCTACTGTGAACATCGATGTGCAGATGTCTGTTCATGTGTGACCCATGCTTTTTAATTAATGTTTATAAAATATCATTTTGATCATTTATGTTTTAAATTCTTCTCATTTTGTTTCTGACATGAACTAAATACGATTTCTATAATCATAACAACTGTACTACAATGTTTGTTTTAAACTTTGGGCTATTGCCAACTTTCCAATGTATTGAGTACCAAGTATTGAATACCAACTGTAATGCTTAATTAAGTCCATAGTTTTTAATGCAGCACATATTTTCTCAGAGAAGCAGTTATAAAGGTGTTTGATCCCTGAGCCATATCTTAATTTAGATCTGCATGATCTTTCACCTGGGCCACTTACAGCAGCCTTCTTTTTTCCTTGAATTCACTATTGTCTTCCTCCAAAAAGCCTCCAGAAGAATATGATCAGTCTCTAGCTTAAAATCCCAAACTTGCTTCTCCTTGCACTCATGTTATGTCCTAGGCCTTTTGCAATTTGTCCCTGCCTACTGTTGCAGCCCTGTTTCCCATCATACCTCTCTGCTCCAAGTACCCTGCTCCAGCCAGTCCCAAGATCTTTACTCTTTCAGAAACATATTGTACTGTTTGCCCTCTTTTGCTTTGCATGTACTATGCCCTGTGTCCTAGATGGCTTTATCTATTCTCTTTTCTGGGCCTCATTGTGGCTTGGATGAACTATCCCTCAAGACTGTCCTCTTTCTTTCTTCTACTTCCAAGTTCCCCATGTCGTCTTTTGATTAGAATTTGGCTCCCTACATAGATCTGCTTTCAGAGAAGGAATATATGGACCAAAGTTTCTGAACCTTCAAAACTGAGGGTCATACCTGGGACCACGGTTAATTCACCTAGGCCAGCATCACCCTTGGGGCTCTCACCAGCTAGCCAGATTGCCTTTATCTGGCTGTCCTTTTCCATCTTGTCTTTCAAAATGTTAGTTGTCTCTTCCCTTTTTTTTTCTCCTCTTGGTTTCAACATTTGTTTGCTTTTTAACTGCAGAGATAATGTGGTTAAGGTATTTAATATGGTGAGTGGCAAATAGTAAGAGCCCAAGAATTATTGGCTAATAATAACAGAAACACCACCACTTACAATGATATCTTTCCATATTTGTGCTGAAGAGATTGCTTTAATAATCAATTGTTAGCTTGCTTTAAAGGTTGTATCCATATATTTTCAAATATATGTTACATTATCCAAAGCCCCCAAATCTTTGAAACTGTAGAGAAAAGTTATTTACAGGTTTATAATGGACTATTATTATTACCAATCTATTTTGGAACATTTTGAGATCATGTTTTATGGATGTTAACCAGTTGTTAAGAAAGTTAAGAGAACCTTCCAACAATCACAATTTTGTGCTTTTCTGGTGAATCATTCTTTAAATAGCATGTTAAAGACCAAAAAACCTATTAAAGAATGGAAGTGTGAGTCTTAACTAGGAAATTCATAACAAAAATGCTTTTTTTCCCCCAACACTCTTAAAGAAAAAGAGTTTCTTCTTCCTGGGCTTTTCTTCTTAAATTCTCTAATTCCTGTTGATAAGTATGGTATACTTTTACAGGGATGTTTGCATTTCTCTTGAATTTTCATAACAAAATTCTTACTTGGAAAGTTAATGTGTAATTTATTTTGCACATATATCGCTTCTTTAAAAATACTTTAGCATGAGAACCTGAATAAAATATAATGCTGGCTATAGATCATGCATATTTTGTTAATGTAAAAACAGGCTGTCTAAATATACTTAAAACAGTATGCATTTTAATATAAGCAAATGCATTATCTTAATAGACATTTCTAAAGTAGTTTAGCATAATATTTACTATAGATTTGCACTTCTAGAGAACTCAAGAGACAAGGCTTTTATACGCTTTAATCTTTGAGTCCTGAGGCTCTTTTCTAAAATACTTGCTGTAATTTTGAATTTACAATTGATGATTAGACTGCCCACCATTGTCCCTATGTTTAAAGGCCTTGACTTTACAGAAGGTGTTGGTTATATAAGCAATTTGTGAAATTTACAACTCAGAATTTTTTTCTTTTTGTTATATAAAATATAACTTCAGGGCTTGCTCTCACTGTCTCTGCATACCAGCAGGCAGGTTTTTGCACAAACTCTAATGTGTGTCCAGTCACCTCTTCAGTGAAAAATATAATAGGTACCTGCCAGCTACTTTTGATTATTTTGATTCAATTAGATTCTACAAACACCTATTGAGTGCCTAAGATATCCCAGGTTCTGGTGAGGATCAAAGATGAACAAGACAATGTTCAAGATTTCACAGTCTAGTGGAAGGGGGGGATGAGAAATCGGCCACAATTATTCCAATATCAGAAATAATGTGCTAGAATACAAACAAAGCGCTGCAGAGGTTTGAAGGAGGGAGCAACTGCATCAGGGAAAGCTTCCTGAAAGAGACAGACCCTCAAGGACAGATGGAGCCAAGAAAATCATTTCAGGCAGTGGGAACAACATAAGCAAATGCACTGAAGTAGAAGAGAGATATTTGTTGTACACTACTATGTATCAGATACTGTACCTGGGTTTTATATATGCTTGTTCATTTAGTTTGTACAACCACCCTGCAAGATGCATGGAACTATTTCCATTTTATAGATATTATCAAAGCCCAGAGCTGGTAAATAAGTGGCAGTGCTGGTATTGAACTCAGATCTGTCTGACTTCAAAGTCCATGTTCTTTCCTCCAAAAGTCAGGATACATGATCTACTTGAGAAAAGGGAGGGGAGTTACTTAGAAAATGGGATCCCTGAAATGCAGCATAATAAATAAGCGGATCAGGGGAGTCCATATAGAACCAAGCATGTTCTACTAGATATTAACAGGTATTTGGGACAAACAATGTTCTATGGTGAAATACATTTTGTGCAGCCATGTATAGGTTATATTTGCTTAAATGGGTGCCATGTCATAGCCTACAATGTGACTGGAGACTGCTAGAGTTGTGCAGTGTGCAATCTACACAACCATATGTGGCAGAGCAGTTCTATCTCCTAGGAGAGTCATAAATAATATTAGCATATGGAAGAGTTCAGAAGCCCTATGGTAATGAAACCTGTTTAACACAATATATTTCAAAATTATTTGACAATTGGTGAGAAACTGCTTTAGTATCAATTAATATGGCATGGAATGCTAGCATGGTATGGAACATAGTTTGGCAAACACTGGGTTAGCCAGTCATACTTGATAAAATAGAGAGGCCTGGCCACATAGCTCTTGCCTGGAAATTCTTCCAAAGACACTCCTGTACTAATCTGTATGATGTGACTTCCATTTTCTCTTGGTGTGTATATATCTTTTTCACAATTCCTTATTCTGTGTAACAGGGTTAGCTTGAGCAGCGCTTGTTTGCTGAAACTGGGTTACAGATGTGTCAAGATATTTATGCCTTCAGCCTTGGGGTGGCTTGATGGGGCCTGGAACAGCTGGAGCCCTGGGCTGGCTACCTCCTGCCCAAGCAGCCTCATCCATTTATCCCAGAATGCTGTACAAATATGATCATTTTCTAGGTGTGCCAGGATGTGGAAAAGATTGGGAAGCACTGATTTTGAAAATAGCCAGGAGTTACTTGATAAGCACTTAAGCCCAGAGTTTTTTTTCTCTTCAGTTTTGTTTTGCAGCATCCGAAATATTAGATGGTACAGCCAGTATTAGAAGAAAACAGCCTAATTACAAAATGTACTGCAAGGAGGGAAGAATCAGATATTTGAGGATGAATTTTTTTTGTCATTTTGCTTATCAAATTGTGAACATCACATTAATATGTTCTTCTTCTCATGATTAAAACTGCTTGGATAACAACAATTATTCATTTATGTGCAGCTACCTAGAAGATGAACAATGTGAATCCATAGCCATAAAGGAGACATTCAGGATGACGTGGCACAGTCCCTTAAATAGTCGTTTTTCATTTCAATTGAAAAACTTTGCTCAACTGAACGAATGACAAAAAATGCTATTGTTAAAGAGAGGGAAAAAAACTTTGGAAAGTTATGGATGTCTAAAATTTCCCGTAGTTATTTTTGCAAGGATTGATTCATATTCAGATTAGCTTCCTGCCAGATGGAAGAAACACACAGTAAATCAGCTTTTGCAGAAGATAAATCAAAAAGAAGCACAAGCTGCTATTTAAAGGGGTTTATTTCTCTTTTGCCATATCAATAGCACATTAACCCATAGAGAGTGGTATTGCAAGAAGCTAAACCATGGAGTGTTGCCATTCCATCCTTTAGGAAGCCTAAATATTTTTTCAGTCCACTGGGTTGGGGAAAATTATCTCTTTGGATTGTACATCCAGGAAAGTACTTCTGTTTAAGGATGGTCAAGCCCCATGTATTCCAAAGCAGAAAAAAAAGGATACATGTGTGGAAATTGGAGATAAATTCCTCTTCATGCACCCAGTGAGCCATTACTTTATGTGATTGGTCTTGGGAAGGATTACGCTTACAGTATATGAGATGGATTAATGTCCTTGGGGTTTCTCTAAATCAGGTTCACCATGTTCTAAGACTGTTCTGGAATCCATACAGTGCCTTTAAGGAGCTGCCTTTATTATGGCCACGTGAGCCAAGTGCATAATAGCATCTTACCACATGCCTGGTGTTGTGGCCTAGGTTTTGTCTCTCCACCTGGCCTCACACTCCATAATTCTCCTTCTCCTGTCTTCTAGCCTTCAACTTGTTCTTATCATGACATCTTTGTCTCGCCTATTCAGCTGTATGCTTCCCCCTCCCTTTTTTTTCTCTTTGGCTTTTGATCTAGGCTGGCCTCATGATAATCCTCTTCTCACTTTAATTCAATAAAAATATTTTTGACTGTGGCCCTTCAGGCTTGATCTAACCCAAGTGTTCCCTCTCCTATATGCTGACTCTATAGGGACATCTTTCTACCTGGCCTGTCTCTGTCTTTCAGGAAGCTCTGATGGTGATAAAAATTTAACTATTAATATTTGCTTACTGGGCACCCCCTGCATGCCAGTCCTCTCCACAACTCTGGGAGCTAGGTATTATTATTCCCTTTTTATAGCCAAAGAATCAAGGCTCAGACACTTGAGGAATGCTCAAAGACTGCATAACTTGCAATTGACAGAACTTTGCTTCAGACCCAAGTGGGTCTGAATCCAAAGCCTGTGCCCTTAACCATGGTGCTATAGTGGAGATTCTCAAATGATAATGTGCCAATTAATCACCAAGGGATCTTCTTAAAATGTGTCTTTGGATTCAGTAGGTCTAGGATGGGACTTGAGAATTTTCATTTATAAGAAGCTCCCAGGAGATGCTAATGCTACTAGTTCCATGCACCACACTTTGAGTAGCAAGGAACTCTATGGCCTGAAGCATTTCAGGGAAACAGTGCTTTGGAGATCTCCTCAATGCTCAACTTACGGAAGAGATGCTGCAAATCCACCCCACCATATCTGAACATTTCTCATGGCACATGATGAAGAAGAATGCTGGCTCTTCCAGGCAATACCAAAAGCCTTCCCCCCTCATTTATTGAGTGCTTTTCTTTCGCTAGTCACTGTATTTTATGTACACTAACTCACTTAATGTGTACAACAATCCTATGCAGAACATCACACAGCTAGTAAAGGGGATGGGACTGGAATTTAGACCTAGAGAATCTAACTCCAGAGCCCACACACTTAACCAGTATGCCATTCTATTTAAGTATGGCAGAGTGGTCTAACATCAGTTTAGGGCAGTGGTTAAGAGAGGAAATGCTGCACTGGGTTTGAGTCAGGATCTATTACTTCTTAGCTGTGTGACCTGGCACATGTTCCTTAACCTTTCTGTGCATCATTTTTCCTTTCTGTAAAATAGGAATACTACTAGTGCCTACTCAGTAGCATGTGTGTAAGGATTCAATGAGCCAACACATGTAAAGCCTTTTTAATTGTACGAGCTTGAAAAATGCTGGTTTTTTAAATTGAGATTACTATTATAGTTATTACAGCCCACCCAGAACCATTATTTCTGTGTTTGACACACAGATCACTATACTCACCTGTAAGCTTTGGTTGTCTTTTAGAAAACTGGTAAAAAAAAAAAAAGGTAAAAAAGGAGAAGTATAGAAATGTTATACAAAAATAGATCACAGAGAGAAGCCATTTATTCTTCCACCC
Source organism: Cabassous unicinctus (assembly GCA_029593785.1). Lineage (NCBI taxonomy): Eukaryota > Metazoa > Chordata > Mammalia > Cingulata > Chlamyphoridae > Cabassous > Cabassous unicinctus. The sequence continues at coordinate 11,627 of JAQZBX010055737.1, read as the reverse complement.
TTACCCTCAACATGACCCCTGCTGAACTGAAAGGAGAAAGAAAATTGCTGAGAGAGGAGATCAATAAAAATTGTTCTTCCTCACATCCTTCCCCTGCTGTTGGAATCCATCCCTGCGACTGGGCAGATGGCAGGATTTGGGAGGCAAAGGGAATGGGATCTTTCTCTAGTCCCTCACTCTTGCTGCCTTCTGTCCAGCCTGAACAGAAATATGGTAGGGCAGGAGGGAAGGAAGTGCATTGATTCGTAGGGAAATTGGAAGCAGGGTAAAGATACATTTGGAGCAATAATGATGAAAAAGAAGGGGGGAGCAATCTACATTTGTTTAGAATAAAGGTTAGTAGGCAGTAGTTTTTTGTTGTCCTTCAGGGAAAGAACTTACTGTTACATAAACTTTCTTAGAAATTCAAGGCCAGTGGAAGCCTGCTTAGTTGCTGTTGTCCTTTGTTCTTTAATTCCTGTGCGTTAGGGTACACTAACTGAGGTTGGCAGTACCCTTGCAATAAGAAGCAGGGGGAGCTATCATTTATGGAGCACCTACTGTGGGAAAAACTCCCTACTAAGTTTATATATCCCCTCAACAAACTGGCAAGGTAGATTTTGTATATTTTACCTATGAGGAACCTGAGGTGCAGAGAGCTTTAAGTAACTTGCTGACTTGTTGCTGTTCCCGTAACAAGGAAATAGCATATATGAGATTCAAACCCAGACCTGTCTGATTCTAAAGACTCTGATGCTTCCATACTACTTCATTAAAATAAAAAAGATTATGGGCCTAAAATAGGAATTTGGAGTTCCTCTAGAAATCCAGTATCTAATATAAAATTGTGCTTCTTCATATATGGCCAGCCTTAGAAAATAAGTTTTGGTTCCTGGCTCCTGGAGACTTCTTTGCTGGTCAGAGGTCATCTCCTTTCAGAACACTCCATGTATGTCAGGTTTATTTCTCTAAGACCATGCTTCTCAGGCATGCAGATGAAATAGCAAAAAGAACATGGAATCGGAATTGCACAGGACTGAGTTCCAATCTTTTCCCCATAATTTGCTTGCCCATAACTTTGGGCAAGTTACTTAAGCTCTGTGAACTTCAGTGCCCTCCTTATAATTCTTTTCCCCACCTTCCTTCCTCTTAATCTCAGTTGACATAAACAAGAGGCATGTATCCTCTTTGGTCAGTTCCCTAGTGTGAGTTAAATAGTACCACAATAATCATCTGTTATAATCCTCCCCCAAATTCTGTAGCTTAAAACTGTCATGTATTCTCATGGATCTGTGCATTGGCTGGTTCAATGGCATGGTAGCTGGGGCAATTCGGCTCCATGTGTTTCATTCTGTGTCCAGGTTGAAGGGGAAACAGCTACCCTGGGGATGTTCTTCTCATGGGTGGTGGCAGAGGCACAAGAGGGAAAGCAGAAGCATGTGAGCCTTCTGGCATTATAGGCTCAGAACTGGCAAGATGTTATTTCTGCCCCATTCCATTGGCCAAAGCAAATCACAAGGAACAAGTCCCAAATCAGGGGGCAGCAATGGACATTCAGCCTGCATGAAGGGAATGACATAGTGTGGATGCAGGGAAGGGTGAAAAATTGGGGTTGACGAATCAACCTATTGCATCACTCTTTGCAAATATTTGGAACTTTCTTCATTCTCAGGTTTACCACTGTGCTTTATCAAATATAAGCTCCTTCAGTTTCCTGACTTGCACCTACAAACTTTCTGTATCCACACTTATAAACCATTTTTTCTTTTCTTACAGAATGAGATTAAGATATCTCATTCTACCTATGCTTTGAATTCTATTCCCTTTTCCCTCCTCTGGGAATGATCGATTATCTTCTCTCCTAATTACTCAATGTATACTTGTCTGTTTACTCCTTCCATCAATCTGTTAAAATGTCAAGGTTTTCCCCACTCTTAAACAAAAAACAGAAAGCAAATGAAAAAGTTTCTTTGACACTACACCCTCCCTCTAGCAACAGCCTCACACTTCTCCTTTCCTTCTCAGCCAAGCTTCTAGAAAGCAGAAAGTATCACTTCATATTCTCACATTCCGTTTACTCCTCAACCTATGGAAATCTAGATTCCAGATTTCTGCCCTCATCAGTCTACTGATAATGTTCACGCAAATATCACTATGACTCATTCATTCCCTGAAATGATCTTCCTTTGACTTCCATGATGTTACTCTTCTTGTTACATTTCTGTATCCTCCTCCTTAATTTCTATCACTGAATCCTGCCTTTTAAAATGTTGTTTCCTAGGAGTTGGGCACCCTTATTGATCTTGTTATAAGCCCCCACCTTATTCATCACCCTTTCCACAAATTATCCAATACATTTCCCTGGTTTTGCTTTGAGCTAATACTCCCTGTATCCCTGTCTTAATTTAAGATTGCTCTCCTAAACTCCAGATATCTTCGAGTGGCTATCACACAGGTGACTGAAACTATTATGAATTGATTACTCCTACCTAATCCACACTGACTCTTGTAGTTCATATAGGGATAATGTTGCCAGCTATTCTCACTCAGTCTTCCAAGCCAAACCTGGCACTGCTTCTTGCTTCCTCTTTTTCCTCACCTGTCCACATCCAATCAGTCACCAAGTTAGGTCAAATTGAAATCAGTCCTTCACTACCACTGCCATAGTTTAGTCCTTGTTGTGCATGTGTGTGTGTGTTTTGGTTTGTTTGTCTTTTGTTCTTTTGGCAGGGACTATTTCAGTAGTTTCCTAATTAGTTGTTCTCCCTTAGACTTTTAGGAATGACTATGTTTACAGTCAAAGGCTTATCATAATACCTGCCACCCATTAGGAACTCACTGTGAATTAGTTCTTACCCCCCACCCCCATTCTCACGTAAAACCCATAGCATTAGGCTTACACCAAAATGAAACTCACCCTGTGACTTGATGTTATTTATTGATTCCTCTTTTGGGAAGAGATTTGTTTTCAAAGTGAAAATTAGGCTTGTCCCTGGCATCTGTGGGCTCCCATTTATATTTTGAACCTTGTCTCCTTTGCTTGGATCTCAGTGTACTCAGTTTTTCCACTTCTTTTTCTCTATTAAGTCTTGCTTTCAGGATAGGATATGATGAACATCATCGGGAAGATTAAGCTTAAAGCATGACCTCTTTCAGAAGGATTAATGTTTTAACAGGCTCCAAAGCCATAAACTAAAGTATAAATCCTTTAACAGAATTTCAGGACTGTGCAATTTGTTAATGGAGGTGTTTGTGGACAGTTTTGGGAGATTGCCCTGAAATCATGGCCATCTATCTTACCTGTTCCCATCCTCAGACTGGCCATATACTTTGTTATGGGGCTACTGCTTGTTTTAGTTTCCTTGGCTGCTCAAGCAAATACCATGAAATGGTTCAGGTTAAACAATGGAAATTTTTTCGCTCAGAGTTTTGAGGTTAGGAAAAAGTCCAAATCAAGCCATCATCAAGGCAATACTTTTTCCCTGAAGACTGTGGCTTTCTGGGGCTGGCTGCTGGCAATCCTTGGTCCTCAACTTGTCACATGGCAAGGCACATGGTGGCATCTCCTGGCCTCCCCCTTCACTTCTAGGATCTGTTGATGTTCAGCTTCTGGATGCTCCCTCAGACTTTCTCTCACTCTCTCTGAATTTCATTCTGCTTATAAAGGACTCCAGTAATAGTATTAAGACTCATTCTGATTGGACTGGGCCACACCTTAACTGAAGTAACCTAATCTAAAGGTCCTACTTACAATGAGTTTACACCCACAGGAATGGATTAGATTTAAGAACATGTTTTCTGGGGTGCATACAGTGTCAAACCACCACACTGTGGTAAATAGTGATTATTTAACAGTTTTCTCTTCTGTTTATAGATGCAAGGTAGATTGCAATGGTGGCTAAAGTGCCTTCTGCTACTTTAATCAGATGGAGTTCATTTTCCTCCAGTGGTTCGCAATTGTTATTTTAGTTAGTCAATTCATAATAATGTCAAGGTGTGGATTACAATAAAAGTATCTTGTTGACTGAATAATTTAAAAAACAAATTGGAGAAGATTGTGGGAAGATAGTGATGGACTGAATAGGCAGAGCTGAATGCTCTCAAAAGAAAAAAATGGAGAAAGAGCCAAAAGCTGTCTGAGGGACCTGCTTTGGGGGTCAGCAGACCAGGACAGTGCCACACAACTCCCTGGAGGGTGAGGGAAAGTGAGACAAAGAAGCTGAAATGACAAACGTGAATTACCAAGCCCCTGCGGTGGCCAGGAAGGGCTTCCCTTCCCCACCCTCAAGATATTAAGATGGGGTAAAACCCTTGCTCACTGCAGCCAACTGAGAGGGGAACAGACACCTTCCTCCCTGTCAGCTGTTTCAAGGGAAAAGGGAAGGGAGGTTGGGGTGCTTTTCTTCAGTGAATTCGGCCAGCAGAGTCCTCTTTGAATCTCTGATCTGGAGATTCAACACAGGAACACAGGAAAGCGGAGACTGAAATACCTCTGTGGAAAGGGGTGCTGAGTAGCACCATCTGCTGGCCAGTCTGGAAATTGCATGGACAAAAACTGTTCTCCGTAATCTTTGTATCCTACCCTTGGGAGAAAATCTGTGCCCCACTAGTGAGTCCCTGGCCTGATTTTGAAAACTTAAGCTGGGCAATTTTAAAGACTAAGAATAAGTTGAACCAAATATCAAAGAAGAGCTGTGAAAAAAAAAAAAAAAAAACAATAGGCAAGAGAGAGAAATTAGCCATCAGACTAAATTCCCCAACATCTTCAGATGCCTAGACATCAGCAAAAAACTACCAGCCATACTTGGAAACAGGAAGAGATGGCCCAGCTAAAAGTACAAATCAAATGTCCTGAAGAGATACAGGATTTAATGCAATTAATCAGTGATAATCACACAGCCTCCTAAATCACTTCAAAGAATTTAAAGAAAATATGACTAAAGAAACAAAGGATATTAAGACGACACTGGGAGAGCATAAAGAACAATTTGAAAGCCTTCAAAGAAAAGTAACAGACTTTATGAGAATGAGAGACAAGATGGATGAGATTAAAAATACATTAGAGGCACATAAGAGCAGATTTGAGTTGCTTGAATACAGAACTAGTGATTTTGAAGACAGAACATCCGAACTGGAAAAGACATGAGAACAGAAAGAGAAGAAAATAGAAAAAATGGAACAGAGTCTCAGGGAATTGAATGACAATGTGAAACGCCCAAATATTTGCATTATTGGTGTCCCAGAAAGAGAAAAGAATGGAAAGGGGGCAGAAAGATTATTTGATGAAATAATGACAGAAAAATTCCCAACCCTTATGAAGGACATAAATATCAATATCCCAAACAGAATAAATCCAAATAGACCTATCCCGAGGCACCTACTATTCAGAATGACAAATATCAGAGATAAAGAGAGGATTCTGAAAGCAGCAGGAGAAAAGCAAAGCATCACATACAAGGGAAACTCTATAAGATTAAGTGTCGACTTCTCATCAGAAACCATGGAGGAGAGAGGAAAGTGGTATGATGTATTTAAGATACTGAAAGAGAAAAACTGCCAGCCAAGAATTCTGTATCTGGCAAAGCTGTCCTTCAAAAATGAGGGTAAGTTCAGAGTCTTCACAGACAAGCAAAAACCGGTAGAATATGCTACCAGAAGACCAGATTTGCAAGAGATACTAAAGGGGGTCCTGAAGCCTGAAAGGAAAAAAGAAGGGTGAGAGATTTGGAGAAGAGTTTAGAAGTGAAGATTATTAGGAAGGGTAAACTAAAGTATAAGAATACAGACAACAAAGAGCCGAAGGACAAAATGGATGAAGTAAGTAATGCCTTTACAGTAATAATACTGAATGTTAATGGATTGAACTCCCCAATCAAAAGACATAGACTTATAGAATGGATAAAAAAATATGAGCCACCTATGTGGTTGTCTACAAGAGACCCACCTCAGATGTAAGGACACAACCAGATTAAAAGTGACAGGTTGGAAAAATGTATTCCAAGCAAATAGTAACCAAAAAAAAAAAAAAAAAGAGCTGGAGTAGACCAGATGAATGTAAAATAACAACATTGTAATATATGAACAATAATTACTCAGTACAACTGGCAGATTGTTTCTGTGATCAGTATTCTGTAATTTTTAAAAATAAAAATACTTGCTTTTAATTAATGAGAACTGGAGAAGAGATATGTTTTTGGATACTTCATTTTTCTTTAACCCTTTCTTAATCATAGTCTTTAATTAAAATAATCTATCTGGATTAATAATGATTTAGCACAACTACTGTTGAAAAAGATTTTGAGTTTTCTGCTTCATAAAATTATGAGTTGGCAAATTGTTATCTCCTGTAATTCATTCCAATAAGATGTGAAGAATTCCCAAATAAGGAATTTGATTACCTAGAAAGAATTATGGCCTAAATGGAAATTAAATAGCTAAACCAATAATTTATTTCATTCTTAGAGATGATTATATCCAATTGTTAGAGCTGTAATATAAAAATTTGAATTATGTTATAATTAATTTCTATTATATTTGAATTATTATTTACATATATAAATGTTTGTTGTTATGCTATTTTTTATAATTGATTATATTAAATCTAACCTAGCCTTGCACTCTCTTTTAAAATTTGTAATTTCTTTCAATCTATTTGTTTATTTATTCTATGATTTTACAATAAAGGACTTTTTTTAACAGCTAAAAAAAAAGCCATTAATTTTAATAATATGTATCCATATGATTTTGGATACATCATATGGTATGTGAGTGTATCTCAATAAAACTGCTTAATAAATAAATAAATAATTGTGCAAGAATAGCCCGAAATAGCAGCTATGTACAGCAGGGGAAACAGAGAGATAGAAAGGTGAGGAATTTTCTTGTTTGTTTGTCCGTCTTTTGTTTATTATTATTATTGAAATAATGAAAATGCTTTAATAATGATTGAAGTGGTGAACACACTACTATGTGATTATACCAAATACCGTTGATTGTACACTTTGGATAAATTGTATGCTTTATTAATATGTGCCAATAAAATTGATTTGTTAAAAAATTAAAAAAACAAATTAGAGTCAGAAGATGAATTTGATTGTAAATGTAGAATATATTTGAATTGTATAATAGTATTTAGGGGAAGCAGATGTGACTCCCACCTACCACATGGGAGGTCCTTGGTTCTGTTCCCGGTGCCTCCTAAAGAAGACAGCAAGCTGGTGTGACAGGCAGGTGTGGCAAGCCGACGAAACAAGAGACAAGAAGAAAAACATAATGTAAGACACAACAAAGCAGGGAATGGAAGTTTCTGGTGCCTCCTAAAGAGGACAAGCAAGACAACGAGCTGACACAACTAGCAGGCGTGGCAAGCTGACACAACAAGATGACACAACAAGAGACACAAGAAGAAAAACACAATGAGAGACACAACAAAAGCAGGGAACCAAGGTGGCTCAAACAATTAGGCGCCTCCCTCCCATATCAGAGGTCCTGGGTTCGGTTCCCCATGCCTCCTAAAGAAACAAGGAAGACGAACAGACACAGCAAGTGCAAACAATTGGGGGGTGGGGAGAAATAAATGAATAAATAATAAATCTTAAAAAAATAGTGTTTAAGACAGCAACATCAATTCTGAATAGATAATCATGAAATTCAATGGCATTAAGCAAAGATGATTTTAGAAAATAATTAGTTTACATGAAATAATGAGTTTAGTAGATAAAATTAAGTATACTGCTAATTTTGGTTAGTGAATTAAAAATTAAAATGGCAGCAGATAGCATTTTCATCTTCATTTTGTTTTCTCAAATAAACGAATAATTGGGAAGCCAAATTCATTTACATGTCTTATGAAATCATGGCTAATAGGCCACTTATATTATTTTCTGAGAAATCAAGAGAAAAGATGTTTCCTATTATGACACATATTTTAAAGTGAATTTGTGCCACTCTTTGTTGTATCCTCTTTTTTCCATCAAGTTTTCATGAAAGTCTCTTCTCTTGTTTGATCCTAGGCCCCTTCTTGTTTGCAGAGTTAGAAGAGTCCTTGTTTTTAAAATGCCTGTAAGAAAGAGATTCTGGATGTAGTACTGGAAAATATCTACTCGTATATTCCTTCCTTTTGTTGACAATGACTGCTGAAGTATTAGTTTCAGATTCAGTATGTCCACATTGGCATTACCTGAAGATAAACCCTCAAAGTGAAGAGTTACAAGAAAAAAATACTCAAATCCTGATGTCTTTGACTGCATAGACTTGGCCTGGGCATAATTTTAGATTGGTAAATTTCTCATTGCTTTTATATAATAGTCAGACAGACATGGATTTGAATCCTAACATTGCCACTTACTATAATGTGAGTGATCTTGAGTAATTCTTTGAGACTGTTTCCCCATTTGTAATATAAAGATATGACCTAATTTATGAAGACGTTATGATGGCTAAATGAGATTATTTATGTAAAAATATATGTACTCCGTAAATGCTAACACTCTTTGCTTAATAATTCTTTTGGCTGTTCCTTTCTTTTCTCACATGTAAGTTGTGTGACCGATATGTAAGCAAATGAATGAGATCTCATATAGCTGAATATATGTCACCTGCTTCAAATATGATGTTCCAATCGTAATGTATGATAATTCAAATTTCTCCACATCCTTGTAAACACTTTTTATTTCCCTTTTGTTTATAGCCATCCTAGATTGTATGAATTGGCTTATCACTGTGGTTGTGATTTGCATTTCCCTGAAGACTAATGATGTTGAACATGTTTTCATGTGCTTGTTGGCCATTTGTATAACTTCTTTGGAGAATATACATAGGAGTTTTTCAAAACCCGTATTCCCCCATATATCTCCTTCCCCACCCACTTTCTTTCTAGGCTTTTCAGTCTGTCTCTTATTTCTGTCTGTAGTCATTTGCTGCAGGCAGCATTGGCAAGATGGTTCCTTTAAGTGCTTTCAACAAACACTGTCTAGGAGGCTGATCCAGCCCTGAAAAAGTTCTCAAGGATCAAAACAAAAGCAAGGCACTGAGCATTTCCCTCAGTGAGCCACCAGACACGTCAAAATGCACAACCACAATTCTTGGAGAACAAGGTCCATATTGCCCCTATTGGTACCAGCAATTCACACTGTCCCCACAGCTGCCACCAAGCTGGGGAATGAGGCATGGTAGGCAGGTAAGCAAAAATGCCACAACAGTATTTTAAATGAAATTCAGCAGTCTCTTTCTTCATTAAGCAATCTGATGGTTAATGTAAGTTTGTTTTGTTTTGTTTTGTTTTGTTTTTTAGGGAGGCACCAGGGATTGAACCTGGGACCTCACACATGGGAAGCAGGCACACAACCACTGAGCTACAACTGCTCCCCTATTGTTAATTTTTGATTAAGTTCTAGAGTTCCGAAGAGGTTGATTCTGCCAATTTTTGACAGCTTAAACTTTGCTTCAGGGGAGGGATGGATCTATGTATCTCCCTACTTTGCCATTCATAGTGCATTGGTCAGGATTGGATTTTGATCCTGGCTTTGCCGCTTGCTGTGTGATTCACGGAGAACTGTTTAATATCACTGGACTTAGGTTTTCCCATCTGTCCCAGCCAGCTCTACCATTTTATGGTTTTAATCATTTTTATGTGTTGTCTAAAGGACAACAGTCTCTTTCACTATCTCAGAATCATTAATATAGACATTACTATTTTTATACAGGGAAGCAGAAAAAGATCAACTGGGAGAGATTTCTGACTCATACAGTTCTGGACTTGATTGTCTTGTGCATTGAAAAGGGTTTATAGATCTAAGACAGTTCTATTCTGGGGAACGTAGAGTTCTCATATTAAGATGTAAATCAAAAATGTCATTAATATAACTGGTCATTGCTATAAGAAATACTCATGAATAAAACATGCTTCCTTCATCTTAAATTGTAATTATTTTGTGCATTTTACTTTACCTGTACCTACTTTTTGAAAACTTTCCTACTGTGTATTAGAGTTATGTATAGGTCTTTATTCTTCTAGTGGGCTGTAATTTTTTAGGGCCAAGGCTATGTTTTGATTGACTTGTTTCCCTTCTAGCACAAGTGCTATACCCAACACATAGTAAGTGCTCAAAAATTATCAAATGCTGGTAATAGGTCATAAGCTCGGAATATACAGTTGAATTTGTATGTGAAAGTTCCTTGAATGTCAGTCTGAGGGGTTTGTGCTCCATATGGAAGGTAATGAAGTGTAACCAGAGCATGGCAAGCTAGTGTTGTGTAATGTTCTTTAAAAGTAGCTTAATTACAGCAATACACAAAAAATCATTTGTGAGAATAGATGTGTTCAGAAAGTGTTTCTCTACTATTATATGTTCTTCTCCCAGAGTCTATGAAGGGATTTTAAAAGAGAAACAGAAAAATTATAACACACACTTTCTTTCTTCATAGGGCAACCATCTCTGAGGCAGGAGTACCAGATAGCAAGCACATTGAAATTCAGTAACTGACTTTCAATTTCACAGACCATAATTCTGAACTGACAGGAAGCAACGGGACTCAAACCAAGGCTCTTTAGTGAGGAGGGATCAGTAATTACGTGTGGGTACTGCATGTTCTACTTTTGTTTGCTAAATAATAGCATACTCTAGGGTACTATCATGATTACATCATAGACATTCACTCAACGTACGCCACCTAGCTACCGACCTTGAACATTTTGCATTGTTTCTTGTCAGGTAAATGAAAATTATGGGAGAAAATAATAATCATCAATTATATGAAACCCTTAGGAAAAATTAGTTTTATTAACCTGATGTTTGAGTCATCGCAGGTACTGATTTTGAAAGATGTCCTGTAATTTAATTTTATAGAAGAGCTTTTTTGTTATTTATAAATTAGAGGCAGGGTAGCCAATGTTGTGTAGCAAAGGGACACTGAAGAAAGAGGTTTGGGAAAAAGAGTAATTTTATTATTATGCTTTCATTCTCCTATTCATGTCTTCCATTAGTAAAACTCCCAAGGATAGCCATGGCACGCAAGCTTTTGAAGTGGCAGTGAAATTGGAAATCAGCTAAAATAGTAGTTTGCTGCATTTAAGATGATACAGAAGCAGCAGTGCATCGAGGTTAGTGTGAAGGTGAAAAGGAAAAAAATATAATAGGATACAACTGAAAAATAGATTTCTTTGTGGTTACCACCCCGGAATGGGAACAATTACTACCTTGCCAAGAGATTTTTACTTTATCACTTCTGTTCACCTTAGGGGACAATGAAGGCAGGTTAACATGGTCCATGGGACCTCAGGAAAGCATTTATAGTCAAGAGATTGCATTTACTTTTTTATAAGTTAGACCTTGATTTACCCTGAATTCGGTTATCCTTCGCTAAAGCTGAGAAAATCTAAAAGTTCTCTCTTTCCCTTGTCTTCCTTTGAACACAATCACGGTCTTTGTATTGGATTATACCCCTGGCATTCTTTTAAAAATAGCTTTTCAAATTGCTAAAATCATATATTTTACAGAAGACAAATCTTAGTTTGAATTATATACCCTTTAAGTGTTCATCTAACAATGAACCATATTGGAGAAATACTACCTTCTTAAAATGGTATGGATGCTGAACCATAAATGTAAAGTGTGGATGATGGTGCTGATAACAAGGGTGCTAAGCAT
>JAQZBX010055736.1:0-18350 GCA_029593785.1 Cabassous unicinctus | reverse complement strand
ACTATATCAAATGCCATTGATTGTTACACTTTGGATGGATTTATGCTTTATTAATACATATCAATAAAGTTAATTTGTTAAAAAAAATATGTACAATTAATAAAAAAGTGATAATGGACCAGCCCCATTCCAAAAGAAAGGAGTATCTTCGACTGCTAGCAAAACAATTCCATTCCTCTGCTGCATAATATCTCTGTCCCTTCTCAGCCTGAAATAGAATGGAAATCATCTTAAATCCCTCAAAACTGAGAAATGAACAAAAATAAAGGGGGATTGTAAAGTGGGATTGTAAACACTGACTAAACAGATTGGCTGTTACTGTAGTTATCATCTTGTTTTTTTCTGAATAACTTGTAACATTGATATAAAATAAATTTTTAAATAAAAATATGTTAAAATACTAATATATATATATATATATCAATAATTCATTCAACTCAGTTTTTGTACCTCCACTACTGTTAATGTGGTTCAGACCAACATGTGTTCTCACCAAGATGACCAATGGTAAGAGACCAAGTTCTCTATCGCTTTCAAGCAAATGGAGACATGTTCACTTTGAAGCAACATTTCAAACTATCAACACTTGGAGAATGCTGGGGTGAGTTAAAGAGAAGAGTGCTGGGGACATGTAAAGAGATTTATTTTTTTTGGTGTCCAGTGGGGAAAACCTACAGGCCCACAATTGGCACTGGCAAGTTTTGAGGATTTGGCAATCTACAACCTTCATGCCCATCAGCAGAGGCCAGCATGAATGTGAAGCACTGTTTGGTTGATTGTCATTGCTGTGTAAGTCCACATGTCTTTCATATGATGCTGGTGGGATTAGAGGTGAAGGCAGGAGGAGACCCAATAATAATGGGTGAATTTCTGGACAAATAAGTGTAATAGAGGATGAAAACAGATTAAATCTGATGCATTGACATAAAGTCAAAGTGCTTCAGGGGTATAAATTAAAATTTCTATGTATTCCACTTGGGGTAGAGTGGGAAAATAAGTACAGATACTGATTTAATAATCAAAACCTCCCAAAAAAGAAGTCCATAACCAGATAGTTTCACTGATGAATTCTGCCATGCATTTAAAGAAGAATTAGCACCAATCATTTTCAACCATTTTCCAAAATTTCAGGAGGAGAGAACACTTCCTACTTCCTTCTATATAGTCTGTATTAATCTGATCCCATTGCCTGGTAAAGACATCATAAGTAAAAAAAAAAGAAATGATACCAATTTACCTCATGAATACAGGTATAAAAATCCTCATGAAAATACTAGCAAACTGATTTCAACAGCACTGTAAAAAGATTATACATCATGATCATGTGGGACTTAACCCAGGACCTCAAGTTTGGTTCAAAATATGGAAATCACTTTAAGTAATATTTTAAGTAAATAGATTGATGGGAAAGAGCCAAGTGTCTCTCCACACTTGCAGAAAAGGCGTTAAACAAAGATAGCACCTTTTCTTGATAAAAATGCTAAGAAAAAGGGAAATAGAAAGGAACTTTCTCAATATAAAAAGGATGCTTATGAAAATCCAGTTAACAGCATGTTCAATCGTGAAATATTTAAAGATGTTCCCTAAAGACCAGGAATGAAACAAGCATGCCTGCTTCAAAGCTGCTGTTGTAATAAAAATTCATGCCAGAGCAATTATACAATAAAATAAACACTATCTCATCTGGAAAGAAAAAAAGAATTTATATATATTTGCAAATGACCTGATCTTATATATATAAACTCCACAGGAATCCACAAGAAAAGTATTTGAATTAATAAATGAGTTCAGCAAAGTAGGAGAGTACAGTATCAACACAAATAGTTGTGTTTCCATACACTAGCAAAGAACAATTTGAAGAAGAAATTAATATAAGATTTCAATTTATAATGGCATGTAAATTATCCAGGAATAAATTTAAACAAAGTTAAAGAAGATATGTATAAAGAAATTTGTAAATCACTGGTGAAAGAAATTAAAGAATACCTAAATAAATGGCAAGACATACCATGTTCATGGTTAGAAAGTTAAGATAGTTTTTGTCAATATTACCCGAAAACAATACAGAAATTCAATACAATTCTTATCAAAATTTAGCAGATTTTTATACAGAAATAGAAAAACTGATTCTCAAATTTATATAGAATTGCATGAGCCCATGTATACCAAAGCAAACTTAAAGAACATAGTTAGAAAACTAACACTTTCAGATTTCAAACTAAACTACAAAATGCTAGTAATCAGAGCAGTGTGGTACTGGAACAGAGGGAGATAAATAGATCAAAGAAACAGAAGTGAAAGTCCAGAAACAGATTGACACATTGATAGCCAATTAATTTTCAACAAAGGACTTATGCACATGCATGGGAAAGAATAGTCTGGTCAATAAATGCAATGGGAAAATTAGATATTCACATGTAGAAAAATAAAATTAGATCCCTACCAATTAACAAATTCACAGAGTTAGAATGCATATTAAAGGCTACCTGGGGGATGGGTAAAGAAGAAAGGGAGAGAGTTTTTTTTGTAAAAATTAATATATACATGTGATAGACACAATGGAGCTTTTGGAGATTCAAGATATGAAATTTTAAAAATCTGGCTATTTATACTTCACAGAGAAAGACATGTAAAGTTACAGAGAAATATTCATTTTCATGTGTGAATGATAAATCATTCAGATCTTTTAATTTTCATACTATGTTGAATGTAATCAATAAAAAAGGCAATAAAATTTTCATTGTTAGATATTTCAATATGAAATATTTATAGCAATTAAAAATATAATCATAAACATAGAAAACAAAGAAGTTAATTTACATATAAATTTTAAAAACTTTTATGAATGCAGGTAAATATTAATTTTACATTCTAACTGGTTGACTTTACCATACTCTTATCAGGTAAAACAGATAAATTAAATTAAAATTTAAAATATGTGATTTTTTTAAAAAATGGAAAAGCACTGAACTGTTCAGGAAGGGTGTCTTTGCTGGGGTAAAATATATGCTGCCCTTACCATTTGGTTTCCATTCTGGGCTCCACCAGAAACCAGAAGACAAGGGACCACTAGGGTTTCCAGCGTGAGAAGCAGAGTTGAAAAATGTGGAGACTCATTCTGGAGAGGCAAAAATAAATATCCAACATCATAGAAAAAAAAAGAAAGAAAGCTTTCCCTAAAAGGTATCAGATTCAGATTGTACGTAGAGGGTGCTAGTATGTCCTATTGTCCATTTGATTTACTTCTGGCTAAAAGGATGAGAATGGTTGTGCCGTATGTCTTACTCAGGCCAAAGCATTCAAGAAAGCCTGTCACAGCTGCATTTTGGCTCACTATCTTGCTGAATGGAGAGGATATTGCATGGAATTTATGGACTCAAGGAATCAACCGCTGTATAGCAAATGAAAGAGTTACAAAATGAAGAAACCTTCAGTCTCAGTCTTTGGCTTGAAGGAGAGCTGCTCCTAATAGTAACCATATTTGTGTGACTGGGTTTTAGTACTCTATCCTGTCCTATTATTCTGTTAAAATATTTCTGTTCTATTACCAAATGGCCTTACTTATTACAGCTAGCAAAGCATTTTAAAATAGTTATTTTATCTTTTGCTTTTTCTATCAGTTATGAAGAACATAAAATATGCCCACTCTTTATATCAGTACACTGGACTATGAGTGTCTTTGACCAACCATTTAGATGTGGACTAGTAGGGAGCCTGTATGAACAGTTTGCACCAATTTTGATTTGTTAATCAAATGCTTTCATTAAAACTTCAGAGAAATTTACTTGCATTTTTGTTTCAGCATAAATATTTGCTAAGACATGCTGTTATGAGGTAAAACTTTTAAATGAAAAGCCAGTTTCATAGATTCAGTTTACTTTGCAATAGAATTAGAGTCATAAACTGATTTTACTCCAATTTGTAAATACTTATTTTCAGCATTACTAAATCTATTTACTTCATTAATAAAAGTTGGATACAACAGCCATCATTTAAGACTCTATATTCAAGGAAAAATTAACAAATATTGACTAATCAGAGTAGAGTGGTCCACACGGGTTTTGATTTCCAGGGCAGGCTCTGAAAGCAGTCATACTCTTCTATAAGTGAAGTCTAGGGAAATTACTCCCTGTAGAAGCAAAGAATTTAAGGTTCATTAAACAATGAGTTTGAAAGGTCTTTGGAAATGTGAATGCTTTCCAAAATCTGGGAAGCTAATGCTGCATTTCTTCAAAGGACAACAGAAAAGGATGAGATATAGCTAAGAGTCGGAGAGTGAATATCATTTTCCAGAGTACAGAGAAGAGAATATATTTGTTGAATCCACACCTGGACCATCCCAGTGAGTATGAGAAGTATGACAACATCTTCCTTTTTGAGAATCCATTAGTTCTTCTGCTGCTCTTATATATTATTGGTGTGACTGAGTGAGATAAAACACATAAAAAATTTTGCAACACTATACAGTATCATATAGGTGTAAATCTTCTTAAGCCTGTTAATTAAAATTATGTGTATATATATATATATATATATATAAAGAATTCACTAGATTGTGTGATGTAGAATTTCTAACTATATTCTGAGAGTGGCATCATTTCTCATGACAAACTGGGCTTTTTTTCTCATTCCAAGCTGGAAATGAGAGAGGAGAAAAAATGAGACATGCTCTCTTTAATGATAAGATAACGTTTTTAATTTTTTAAAAACATTTCATAGAGCCCTTATGATAAACATAATTGTCTTCCATGAAGTAAACATAGCTTCACAGAAAAAGTCATGTGCCATGAATCTTCAATATGTTTTATTAAAATAAACTTATTGATACTCAGACCTGAAAAAAGACCTAGTATGACACACAATGTGAGCTTTTATTTTACAAATTATTAGGGAATTGATTTGCCCTCAAACAGAACCCAGCTGCTTTATTCATTTTTCAAATTCTTCAAAATATACATTAGATAATAAAATTGCCAGTCAGTGCCATCAAGTTGAAGTAAAGAGAAGTTAATGAGCCCTGATTTAATTAACTTACATGGTATGAACATGCTGGATGTTTGGTTGGAAAACCCCAAGTTGGAAGATATCACAAGGTCTAGGGAAATGAAGGACCCATTGTGGTTGGTTATACTTCCAAAGACTCTGTGAACACCCAGGTCTTCACTCACAATTGTGTTCCTAATTTATATTCTCTCTCCACTTATCTTCATTCATATTCCATAATCGTTACTCATCAGTTTTTCTGTACATAATCTTTCTCTTCTATTTTCCTCTCTTTTCTTTGCATTTTCCTCACATGCTTCTATGCCTCTTCAATATACTTAATTTTCCTGGCACTGTGTCATGTTTCTTCTATTTTTTTCATACTGTTTTTAAAATTATTTTCCTGGGTATTCTCCATTTTCCATCAACAGTTTGCAAGAAAGCATTTAAAGGACCAAAACAACTCCAAATATGAGTGGGAATTTTATATTATGGTGAGATTGTGACAATCTTATTTTAAAAATGAAAGACCAAAGAAACTAAATTGATCCATTCTTTATGTTGACTACATTTGGAATAAGACTATATATTTTTTTATTTAAATAGATGTAAGTATTATCTACATTCTTGTTGCTGGGCATTTAAATTCGCTCATCACATATGCAGGACTAAAATGTGTTAAATAACTAGTTTTCTTACAACTGAATGTGTTTTATTCCTATTTAGTAATTATTGTCTGGTCTTGATTTTTGGTACAGCCCACACTTTAAGGTACTCTTTTATACCAGAAAGATAGACTGAGGGTCAATATTTTCTCTTGGAAAATTGAAATAATCTCAATGCAGAGAATATAAAAAAGTCATGCGATTTTCAGTGTCATTAAAACAAATACAATTTTGCTAATATTTAATTTTCCTACTTTATGAAGTGTTCTACAATTATTTGTAATGGGGAGAAGTGTACTTAGTATATTAACACACAATCAAAGCATTTTCTTCCCAAGAGACTTTCCCAAAGGGACAGCAGCAAAAGAATGTTGAGATCAATTTTACCTCAAAACTATGGTGCTGTGATAGGAATAGCCCATAAAAAGCATGAAGGTGTAGCTGACAGTCTAGTTCTCAAGAATCTTCTCTGTTGTTGGGGTAGTATATTATTTGGTTGGATATACATTATTTGCTTACTTGTTGATATTAAATAGAAAAAGCAGAACAACTAAACGCAGGATACTACTTCTTATTCTACATGCTAGCCGGATCAGTGATATACTGTAATTTAAGCCAGGGATTCTTGTAGTGTTCAAGAGAGAAATAGATTATTGACTTTTTAAATATTCAAATAATATTCTCTGCAAAATATTTTTGAAAACTACAATGTGCTTAGTATTTTTTAATGTAACAAATGCTAGACAACAAGTATAAATTTTCACTATGGTAAATGATCATGAAAAATACCTATTTAGTTTCAGAAAGTATGATCTGGTTATACCAAATCTGATTATACTAAAAACAACTAAAAATAGACAAAAAAAATCATAATAAAAAATCGACGACATAAGAGTATAAGAAAAGAAGACAGTATTTCAAGGTTTCAAGACTGGGAGTCAAGAAGAACTTTTTGTAGTACAAATAAAATGTGCCCTGCTTTGGATTTTTTATTTTTTTTTAATTTGGGGTAAACTTACTTTTGGTAACTGTCCACATAGTATGATGTTCTAAAGATGGAGTATGATAAAAAAGGCTAGAGACAATAATACGTAGCCATTTGCAGTGATGGAAGAATTGTTTGTATTCCATCCTGTCATCTTTTTACTCCATTGTCTCTGCCTTGTTTTTACCCAGGCTCCCCTTGACAACTGCAGATAATGTGCTCTAGTCTTCCTGCTAGCAGATTTATCCCTTCGAATCCATCAGTTCATTCAAGACCTGAAAGATCTCCTCAAATGAAAAATTGATTCATAGATATCATGTACCTCCACCCCACAGCTTAAACCATTTTGATACCTCTGATATTTGCCTGATAAAATATTAATCTTAATATTTTTTACAGTAAATCCTATCCCATAAGAATACACTCCATCTTTAACTTTCATTAACAATGGTGTGCTGGATATTTCACATAGTTGAAGCTCTGTTCATTGTAAGGGAACGGATTCCATTCATTTCTAAAATGGCACATAGTTGTGAAGATTTTGTTGAGCACAGAAGAATTTTCCTTTGTTCCTTAGATATTTATCACATTTCACTTATACCATGTTATTGTGGCTGGAAGTAATTTACTTTTTCAAAAATTGACTGTTGCCTTCCCCACACATAGTAGGAGAAGCAAAATTATTCTCACAATAGTGAAGTATGTCTTGTTTTTTAAAAAAATATTTAGACCGGTGTTTTGATTAGTGAGGCGAGGTTTTGTGGCTTATTCTAAGATGGAGAAGTTTAAATTAAAATAGGTGTACAAGTGCCAGGCACGAGTGTATTGAATCCATACTTTCTTTTTTGGGGATTGTGAGACCAAAGGGGCAGGGGATTGGAACGGAGTGGAGAAACCACTGAAAAAGATTTTCTTAGTTATGGAAGAGGACAGCAATCTAGAGACATGCTAGGTAAAAGGCAAAAAAAAAAAAGGGTCCATAGAGAATATCCTCTAAGAAATAGCCATGAAATTTAGCAATTAGGTAAGTATTTTTTTTCTCCTATGTCCTCTACCGACTGTGAAACTATAGGAAGTCAGTAAGCTATTATAAAATTCAGTTGTCTTGTTTATAATAAAGAGAACACTTCTTTATAAAAGTTTTGCATTGAAGCTTATCCTCCATGCATGAACATACATAAGCAATTATTGTATAATAAATGTTGTGAATTTAGAAAACAAACAAGCACATCATCATAAAGGGCTTCCATACATTACCCCACCACCAATACCTTGCATTGTTGTGAACTATTGTTACAAACTAAAAATGAACATCGTTAAAATGTACTCCAGTATCTTACATTTGGTGTATTTCCCCCACAACCCACCCTATTATTAACACCCTGTGTTAATATTATATATGTGTTATAGTTCATGAGGGAACATTCTCTTATTTGTTCTGTTAAACTCAGTCCATTTTCCACCATAGGATTCATTGTATTATAAAATCTCATATATTGTATAATCCTTTCAAAGTGTACACTGAGTGGCTCTCATATTTATCATTGGGTTGTGCTGTCCTCACCCCAGTCAATTTTAGAACATTTTCTTTACTCTAAAAGGGACAATCTCATACCCCTTTATACTCCCTATTTTTGTCCCTTAGAATTGATATAATATCTTATTTGTCATTGCTGCAAAAATATTACAAAATTACTGTTAACTATAATCCATAAATTACATTAGTTGTAATTTTCTTGTAAATCACCATATTATTAACACTTTGTAAAACATGAACATTCTTATACTATTAACACTTTTTAAGTTATCTTTATGAAGTTTGGATGATAGAGAAAACAGTAAAGTACAAGATCAATTCACAATTTTTACTCTGAAGAAAGTGTTTGTAAGTGAAGATTGGTGAAAATGTCTCACATATGCATCATGTGCATTGCCTGTGGTATGCATTTGAAAACAGATTCATGGATTAATAAATGAGAACATTTAATCTCTGCACTTTCCAGATAAGTCAAAATAACCATCCTGAGGTGGAAAAATCAGACTTTCAACTCTGAATCCTGCTGGGAATTTTCAATCACAGTCCCATCCACACCTTCCTCTTCTCTCTGGTCTTGGGCATTTACGCTGTGACCTTCATGGGAAATACTGCCATGGTTCTCCGCATCTACCTGGAGACACAGCTGCACATCCCCGTATGCTTCCTCCTCAGCCAACTGTTCCTCGTGAACCTCATGCTCATCTGCACCACAGCACCCAAGATGGCCTTCAACTACTTGTCTGGCAAGAAATCTATCTCTCTAGCAGGTTGTGGAACCCAGATATTCTTTTGTGTGTCCCTGTTTGGGGCTGAATGTTTTCTATTGGCTGTCATGGCTTATGACCACTATGTGGCTATATGCCACCCTCTACATTACATCATCCTCATAAATCAGAAACTTGGTGCACTCATTACTGCTGCTTCCTGGATCCTAGGGTCTCTTGATGGTATTATTGTGCTTGCAGCTGTTCTGTCATTCTCTTACTGCAGATGTCTGGAAATTTATCATTTTTTTCTGTGATGTTGCTGCCCTTCTACCTCTATCCTGCACATACACCACTTTCTTTGACAGACTGCTTTTCATCACTGCGTGGTGATGCTCATCTTCCCAGTGTCAGTTATTATCATTTCCTATTCCCTTGTCCTTCTAGCTATCATCTGCATGGGCTCTGGGGAAAGGTGGCACAAGGCCTTCAACACTTGTTCCACCTACCTGGCTGTGGTTGGACTCTGCTATGGTGCTGCCATGTTCATGTACATGAGACCAACCTCAAACCATACCCAGACCAGGACAAGATAATGTCAGTCTTCTATGCCATCCTCACCCCCATGTTGAACCCCCACATCTACAGCCTCCGAAACAAAGAAGTATCCAGGGACTGTAAGAAGATATTGAGGAAAGAGAAGTTATTTTAACTCAAGAATCTTCTTAGTACCTTCTTTGGTCAACATTTCCACAAGGAAACTGGAAATACTTGCAACATTGTCTTCTACTAATTTGTTTTTCCCTTACTTTTTTCCAATTTAAATTATGATTGTTTAGGCTAATATTATTGAAACGTCATGATTTAAGCGAGCTGTATTTGAAAATCAGTATAGGCTACTTCACTTTTGTGAATTTTTCTTATATCATTTATTGTTATCTATGGAGAGTACTTGATATTCGAGTGCTTGCCTTTCAAACAAGGTTTAAGAATAACTGTTCTTTGCTGCATCATAGAGCAATGTTTGTAGTTGTTCCATAGTTTTTGGTGAGGTGGCTCTTTGTTGAGTGATTACTTACCTACCAATACTTTTCTTCCATTTCATCTCTATTCATTCCTGGATTTTGACTCTTTTATTCCTGACTCTTCTCAAATTAATTCCCAAGTATTAAGATGTGGAAAGTTAAGTATCAACACATTCTTTTGCATCAAATCTTCTGTTTATAAAATAGCTCTTAGAAATTCCTATTTTTAATCTTTCTATGAAAAGTGGATATTTTAATAATTCTAGATAACCAACTTATTTGGTTTGGTTGCACAATCTTCATCTTCATCATGTGTGGCTTTAAATAAAATAAATCCATTTGAAGACATGAGAGAACTATCAGTTCCTGGAATTATTAATCATAACTTTATATAACTGATAAAATGATTCCAAATAAATTCTCCCACAAAATTATTTATCCATTAGACTAGAACAGGCAAAGTTTTACCTGAAGAGTTTGTGGTACCCAAATCTGACCACAACAGTTGTTTTAATGCATCACAGATGCCAACACTTTGATGAACAGTTTGGTGTAACCAAAATGTTATCATTGTTTGCACTTAGCATTTTTAAATCCTCTTTATCCTTGAAATTTAAAGTTAATTTAAAGTTAATGATTTCCAGTTCCATAGATGCTGTCTTAGTTTCTCTATAGATAATTTTACTGCAAAAATATTTACATTTTGATATTTTATGAATGCACTACTTTTATTTTTAACTAAAACTGTCCCTAGATATCCTCTAGCTGTCTTCAATTGACATTATCCTCCCTAGTCTATTCTTTTCAGCCACAATCACAGATATAAGCGCAGTGTTAGTTATAACTATTATAAAATGTGACCATCAACTCTATACATTTCCCCACTTTTACAATCAACCTTATAAAACATTATACATACGTTGAACATCAGTCCTCTCTTTTCAAAACACATTCTGTCTCCTAGTAACCTATATTCTATAGTTTAAATCCAGGAATTTATTCATCCTATTTAGTTCATATCATTGTGACTATACAATATCCATTCTTTTGTGTGTAACTTTTTTCACTCAACATAATATCTCCAAGGTTCATCCATGTTGTCATATGCATCCCAACTTCATTTTTTCTCACAACTGCATAGTATTCTATTGCATGAATATATCACATTTTGTTTATTCACTCAGCAGCGGATGGACACTTGGGTTGTTAGCATATTTTAGCAATTGTTAATAATGCTGCTATGAACATCAGTGTACAAATATCAGTTCACATCATTGCTTTGAGTTCTTCTGAATATATTGCAAGTAATAGAATTCCTGGATCATATGGCAGTTCTATATTTAGTTTCTGGAGAAACTGCCAAACAATCCTACAAAATGCTGTACCATTCTACATTCCCACTAACAGTGAATGAGTGTTCTTATTTCTCCACATTGTCTTGAGCAGTTATAATTTTCTGTTCTTGTAATAATGCCATTCTATAAGGGGGGAAATGATATCTCAGTGTAATTTTTATTCTTTATTTTTAAAGAAGCCTTAAAATACAAAATGTTACATATAGAGGATTCCCATATACCCTGCTCCCTCCTCCTCCCATACTTCCCCCCATTAACAACATATTTCATTAGTTTGGTACATTTGTTACAATTGATGAACACATTTTGAGGCATTGCTACTAATCATAGTCTATACTTTACATTATGGTTTACACTTTGCACAGCACAATTTTATAGGTTTCGACAAAATTTATAATGGCTTATAAACATCATTGCAAAATTATGCAGAACAATTCTAGTGTCCCCAAATGCCCCATGTCACACCTATTCTCCTCTCTCCTTCCCCTCAGAACCCCTAATGACCATTGTCTTTATATAAATGTTACAAGTTCTTTGATCACTGGAAAAATAATAAGTCAATTTCAGTCCATAGTTGCATTCCTTCCTTTCATTTCTTCATTCCTCATTCTTGAGGATTTGGGGATGGTCATGCCCACTCTGCTTCTGATTGAGAGGGGGTCTGTATAGTTTTTATCTGCAATTCCCTAATATCTAATGATATAGAATATTTTTTTCATGGGTTTTGGGGGCATTTGTATTTCCTCTTTGGAGAAATGTCTATTCAAGTCTCTGGCCCATATCTTAATTGTGTTGCTTCTCTTTTTATCATTGGATTGTATGATTTCTATATAAAATAGATATCAATCCTTACTGGATATGTGAATTCCAAATATTTTCTCCCATTGAGTAGGCTGCATTTTTTAAAAAGATTTATTTTATTTATTTATCAGTCCCCCCTCCCCCCATAATTTGCATTTGCTGTCTGCTCTCTGTGTCAATTCACTGTGTCCTCTCTGTGTCTGCTTGTCTTGATTTCTCTTTAGGAGGCACTAAGAACTGGTGCTGAGATCTCAGATGTGGAAGAGGGCCACTCAATTGCTTGAGCCACCTCAACTCCCTGGTTTATTGTGTTTCTCATTGTCTCTCCTCTTTGTCTCTTTTGTTGGGCCAGCTCACCATGCAGGCCTGCTCACCGCAAGGGCTAGCTCGCCTTGTGGGCCAGCTTGGAGTAGGCTGCATTTTAACTTCTTAACAAAAACATTTAATGCACAAAAGTGTTTAGGTTTGAGGAGGTCTCATTTATCTATATTTTTTCTTTTCATTGCTCGTACTTTGGGTGTAAGACTTAAGAATCCACAGCCTATCACAAGATCTTGAAGATGTTTCCCTACATTTTCTTCTAAGAGTTTTATGATTCTAGCTTTTATATTTAGGTCTTTCATTCATTTTGAGTTAATTTTTATATAAGGTGTGAGATAAAGTTCCTCCTTCTTTCTTTTGCATATGGATATCCAGTTCTTTAAGGATCATTTGTTGAATAGACTTTCTCTCCCAGCTGGGTGGGCTTGATAGCCTTATCAAAAATCACTTTGCCATTAATTTGAGGCTCTATTTCTCAAGACTCAATTCTATTCCATTTGTCAATGTATTTAACTTTATGGCAGTACCATGTTGTTTTCACCATTGTATCCAAGTAACATGTTTTAAAGTCAGGAAGTGAGTCTTCCAACTTCATTCTTCTTTCTTAAGATATTTTTAGTTATTTGGGATCTCTTAGCATTCCAAATAAATTTTATAATGGCCTTTCCAATTCTGTAAAAAATGCTGTTACAAGTTTTATTGGGATTGCATTGAATTTATATCAATTTGGGTATAATTGACATCGTAACAATATTTAGCCTTCCAATCCATGATCATGGAACGTTCCTTAATTTATTTAGTTTTTCTTCGTTTGTTTGTTTTTTTAGCAATATTTCATATTTTTCTGAATGCAATTCCTTTATGTGCTTAGCTAAATTTATTCCTATATACTTGATTCTTTTATCCTCTATTGAAAAAGGGATTTTTTCCTGACTTCCTCCTAAAATTGCTCATAATAGTGTATAGAAACACTATTGATTTTTGAGTATATAATCTTGTATCCTGCCACCTTGCTGAACTCATCTATTTATTCTCATAACTTTGTTTTGGATGTTTTGGGATTTTCAAGATTAAGATCATCTCTTCAGCAAACAGGGAAAGTTTTACTTCTTTCTTTCCTATTCAGATGCCTTTTATTTCACTTTCTTGCCTTACTGATCCAGCTAGAAATTATAGCACAATTTTGAATAACAATGGTGATAGTAGGCATATTTGTCTTGTTTCTGAACTCAGGAGGAAAGCTTTTACTCTTTCTGAATTGAGTAAAATGTTACTTGTGTGTTTTTCATATATGTGCTTTATCAAGTTTAGAGTTTCCTTCTATTGCTATCTTTCAAAGAGTTTTCATCAAGAAAGGATTTTGTCAAATATCTTTTGCACATCAATCAAGAATATAATGTGATTTTTCTTCCTCTATTTAGCAATGTGGTGTATTATATTGATTTCGTTTATTGTGTTGAACCACCATTGCATTCTTGTGATAAAACACATTTTCTCATGATGTATAATACTTTTAATGTTTTGTTGTACTCACAGTTTTTTCCTGATTTCTTCTTCACATTGTTTACTACTTGGTGATAGATACACTGCTGATTTTATATGTGGATTCTGTACCGTATCCCTTTGTTGATTATATCTATTAAATCTAATAGATTTGTTGTGGAACTTTCAGGATTTTCTGCTTAAAGTATCATGTCACCTGCAAATAGGGAAATTTCAGTTCTTCCTTTTTAATTTGGATGCCCCATTTCTTTCTTCTACCTAATTACTGTAGCTGTAAATCCCAGTAAAATTTTCAATACAATTTTCATCAAGAACAGGTTCTGGACTTTACCAAATGCCATTCCTGCATTAATTGAGATAATCATGTTTTTTTTTTTCTCTTTGTTCTGTTAATGTGGTGAATTACATTAAATGATTTTCTTATGTTCTAACATGCTTGCAAACCTGGGATAAGCCCTATTGGTCATAGTACATGATTATTTTAATATGTTGTTGGATTTAGGGTTTTTTTACATTTATATTCATAATGATGATTAGTTTGTAGTTTTCTTTTCTTGTGGTATCGTTCTCTAGATTTGGTCTGATAGATATTTTGGCCTCAAAATAAGTAAGGGCATCTTTGTATTGCTTCAATTTTTTGGAATACTTTGAGTAAATGTTAATTTTTCTTGTAATATTTGGTAAAATTAAACTGTGAAGCCATCTGGTCCTGGGAGCTTCTTGATTAGAATGTTTTAATTACTGATTCAATCTTTTTCTTGTTATTGGATTGTTGAGAACTTGTGATTCTTCTAGAATTATGTTAGGTAGTTTGTGTTTTTCTAGGAATGTGTCCTCTTAAACTGAGTTATCTAATTTATTGGCATACAGTTGCTCAAAATATCCTTTTATAAACATTTTTATTTCTGTAGGATTGGAAGTATTGACCCCCTTTTCATATCTAATATTTATTTGTTTGCATCCTCCCTGTTTTATTCTTCATGAATATAGCTAAATATGGCAGTTTGAGATTATTTTATGAATCCCAAAATTAGAAAGATAATGTTTGTAAACGAATCTATTTCTCTGGGTGTGATATCCTTTAATAGTATTAAATTCAGCTGAGGGTACTTTGATTAGATTACTTATAATTTTGCTTTAGGGCTTTGGATTATACTGTGTCAGTAAGGAATGCCTCAAGTTGAGTCTCTGCCCCTTTGCTGGCTCTGATTTAATGGACTCACAGGGACTGAGTCAGAAACCCAGAATAAAGGGAGTTGTCATATTTTTGATTCTGCAAAGTGGGAGAAAGGATTGCTTAAGCACACAGCCTCCAAGAGGTAGGCCCATGGAGCAGCTCAAGAGGAGACCAGCCCTTCTATATACCTAATAGCTTACAGCTGAACTCGGGAAGAAAGCATAAAAGCCAAAACTGATAGAGGAGGCCTGGAAAGAGGCAAGCTATATTCCAGTTTGCAACCAAAATTGGGAAGAAAGTGGAACAGGTGAGCCTGAGAGAGAAAATTTAGAAGGGAAGGTAGAGACAAGGCAGAGATTGCCTTCCATTCTGCTTCAACAGTTGGCAGCTGACTTTGGTGAGAAAGTCTCACGGTGCCTTGAGTTGAAATTTTCTTGACATTGGAACTGTAAACTTTTATCCTAAATAAATACCCCTTATAAAAGCCAACACATTTTATCAAAGGTATGCCAGAACATCAGCATACCTTTGGCAAATTAAAACACTAAAGATTTGTCATTTTATTCATCTTTTCAAAGAACCAACTTTTGGTTTGTTTGATTCCCTCCATTGTGTTTTATAATTCTATATTTCATTGATATCCACTGTAATCTTTTTTATTTCCTTCTTTATGCTTGTTTTAGGTTGAGTTTTCTCATCTTTATCAAAACCCTCTCGTTTTGTGCTTAATTCTCTAATTTAATATCTTCTTTTTAATGTAGGTATTTATTCCTATAAATTTCCTCTCAGCATGGTTTTTCCTGCATCCCATAAGTTTTATGTGGTGTTTCAGTTTTCATTTGTCACAAGTTATCTTCTAAGCTATCTTGTGATTTCTTCTTTGTTCAACTGGTTAACTGTAGGTTGTTTAATTTCCAATTATTTGAGAATTTTCAATTTATCTCTGAGTCATTGATTTCTAGCTTCATTACATTTTGGTTGGAATAGAATCATTGTATGCCTTCAAGTTTTTGAAGTTATTTATAATTTTTTTGTGACCTAACTTATGTTCTATCCTGGAGAATGATCCATGTACACTCAAGAAAAATATATATTCTGCTGTTGGGTAAAGTGCTCAATATATGTTTTTTAGGGCTGCTTGTTTTACAGTATTATATTTCCTTATTGATCGTCTGTCTAAATGCTCTATCCATTATTGAAAGTAGTGTATTGAAGTATTTTACTATTAATTGTAAAGCTGCTTATTCCTTTCTTCAAATCTGTTAATATTCACTTCATATACCTTAGGGCCCTGTTACTGTGTGCATATATGTTTATAATTGCAATTCTTACTTGAATGGACCTATTTATCAGCATATAATAACCTTCTTTGTTCCTTGTAAGAGTTTTTGACTTAGTCTATTTTATCAAATATATGTATATTTACTCCAGCTTTGTTTGGGTTATTGCTTGCATGATATATATTTTTTGTCCATCTTTTCACTTTCAATCAGTTATATATTTGAACTTATGGTGTTTCTCTTGTAAAGAGCATATAGTTGGGGTGTGCTTTTTTATCCATTCTGCCAATCTCTGCATTTTGGCTGGAGAGATCAATCTGTTTACATTTAAAATAACTACTGATAATGTAGGAATTTCTTCTGCCATTTTGCTATTAATTCCTTGTAAATCTTACAACTTTTTTGATCATCAATTCTTCTATTATTGCCTACTTTAATATTTATTTGATTTATTATATTCTAGCATTTTGAGTCTATTCTCATTTCTTTCTGAATATATTTTTCTGATATTTTATCATGGTTACAGTATAGTTAATATTTAACATGTTAAATATATAACAATTTTTCTTGATTTGATACCAACTTCAGTTCAATAGCTTACACATGTATTGTTCCTATAATCACATCCCCCCAGTTTTTGTACTTTTTACAAAATATCTTGTACATTATATGTCCAAAATTATATATTTATCATTAATTATTATGCATGTGAATTTTAGCCCCTTTGAGAATTAAGAGGTAGAGTTACATACCAAAAAATATAGTACAATAAAAATAGCATTTATAATTAACAATATAGTTACCTTGATTGGGGGTCTTTATTTCTTTATGCCACTTTGATTCACTTTCTAGTTTCTCTTCCTTTATGTCTGATGAACTGACTTTATCATTCCTCTTAGGACATGTCTAGTGGTGATGAAATCCCTCAGTTTTTATCATTGGAAGTCTTAATCTTTCATTCATTTTTGAAAGAAAGTCTTTAGAGATATTAAATTCTTCTTTGGAAATCTTTTTTTTCCAGCACATTAACTATTTTATACCACTGCCTTCTTGCCTCAATGATTTATCCTTAGAAATCGGAACTTAACCTTATTGGGATTCCTTCTTTCTTTGCATATTGGTATCCAGTTCTCCTAACATTTGTTGAATGCTGGATCATGTGATTTTTCTTCTTTGATTTATAAATCTGGCATGTTGTGCTGATTGATTTGTTGTGTTGAACCACCCTTGCATGCCTGGTATAAAATCCACTTGATCATGAGAAATCATTCTATTAATCTGTTGCTGGGTTTGATTAGCAAGAATTTTCTTGAGATTTTCTGCATCCATATTCATTAAGGAAATGGATCTGTAATTTTCTTTTTTGTAATACCTTTATCTGGCTTTGGTATTAGGGTAATATTGGCTTTAGAGAATGAGTTTGGGAGCATTAATTCATGTTCAATTTTTTGGAAGTGTTTAAGTAAGATTGGCATTAAATCTTTTTTAAAATATATTTTGTATTTATTTTTAAAAGATACCTAGATTAGATAAAAAGTTACATAAAAATATAAGGGATTCTCATATGCCCCACATCTCCCACTTTTCCCCACATTAACAACTTCTTTCATTAGTGTGGTACATTCATTGCCATTTATGAATGCATTTTGGAGCATTGCCACTAAGCATGGACTATGGTTTCCATTGTAGTTTACACTCTTTCCCACTCAATTCTGTAGGTTATGGCAGGATATATATACTGGCCTGTATCTGTCACGGCAATATCACCCATGTCAACTCAAAGTCCTGAAAAGGCCCCCACATTACACCTCTTTCCCCCTATGCCTGACTTCAGCACCTCCAGGGGCCACTGTCTCCACATCAATGATATAATTTCTTCCATTGCTAGAATCACAATAAGTCTTGTTTGAATACTTGGAAGAAGTCAACTGTGAAACCATGTGGTCCTAGGCTTTTCATTTTGGGAAGATATTTGATGACTTTTTCAATCTTTTACTTTTGTTGAGGCCTTCTG
>JAQZBX010055735.1:0-18344 GCA_029593785.1 Cabassous unicinctus | reverse complement strand
TGGAGTTGAGGCCAAACTGAATCAGGGATGGGGGGTGGGGCTTAGTCCAGCAGGACTGGAGTCCTTAAAAAGCACAGGGGATTTGCATACCAAAGTTGAAGCCATGGGAGGAGACAGAAGGAGGCAGGTGGCCATGTGACTGAGGCAGAGGTGGAGTTACGGGTTGCCGGGAAGCCACTGCCAGAAGGCGAAAACACGGCCCCACCAACACTGGTGTTTTTGGACTTCTTGCCTCCAAAACCAGGAGGCGGTAATTCCCATTGTTTAAACCACCCAACCAGAGGTATTTGTGACAGTAGCCCTGGCAAACTAAGAAAGACACTCAGTGGCGGAGCTACACTTCCCTTATTGACGTTGCTCCCAAGCTCCTTCACTGGCCCACCTCACAGAAGAGTTCATTGGGAGTCTCAGGCCCCAATGCGTTTCCACTAAATTATTCATGGATGTGGGTGTACAGCTCTACTAATAAAAGAAGGAAACTTCAAAAGCAACAAAGGATCAATATGCATAAATGGGAGTTCTTGTCTTTTCTTCCTGCACCCCAGAGAGCCCCCATGGCCCCCCTCTGGAGCTCACAGCTGTCTGTCCTTGTCTGTTCCTTGCTTCATTCCAGACCATTGGCCCCATGAGACCAGGAGAGGGTCTGCCCAGTTCCCAGTTCTGTCCCCAGTGCCTAGACCTGGGCCTGGCAAACAGCAGGTGCTTAACAGGTAGTTGTCAAATGAACGAATGAATGGGTGGGTGTGAGGTGAGTGAATTTCTGTCCGCAAGAGCTTTGGTGTCTGTGTCTATGCAATGAATTTAGTTCTTCCCTCACCTGAGGGGAGTCAATGAAGAGACATGGGAGCCCCCAGAATGACCCTAGGGTTTGGTCCCCTCTGCATGGAGCTCTCTGCCCCCCATCCTGGATGCCCCAAGCGCCCTGACCCCAGCAGTCTGCCCCGGGCTTCCACGAGCCTTAGCCGCTCTCTGCTCTCAGCGGCCATCCCCGCCGCACTGCCTGCCGGCGGCCACGGGTCAGGTTTCCATCCGCCTGTCATTAGGCAGATGTCAAACTCGATGGGGCAGTAGTAATTTGGGCAATTACGGCCGTTATTATTGCTTCCTTTCCTTAAACTGGGAGCCCAAATTACTCACTTAAACACAACCACCAGTTGCTCTCCACACGCTGGCGCTGGCGCTGCAGGGGCACGCGGGATGGGGGAGGGTGTGTGACTCTCCAGTTCTGAGGGCCTGCTGTGTGCGACACACTGCGCTAGGCTTACGTGTTTAATCCCTTTCGAGGTACGCATTATTATGATCGCCACCCTCATGTCACAGAGGGGGAAACTGAGGCACAGAGAGGCTAACTAACTTATCAAGTGCCACACAGCATGACAACAGGGAGCTCGCCCCTTCCCAGATCCACACAACTGAGCGCCCACCACATTGCAAGCTGCTGTGAGGCAGAAAGCGGCTCTGAAGGTCTTTTCCTCATTCTCCCAGATGGGATACAGAAGCCCAGAGAGGGCAGGTGAGCTGCCCAGCGTCACACAGGAGCAGGCAGGGATGGCAGAGTACCCCAGGCAGTGGGTGGTGAGACAGATGACCTGGGGGTGGGGGTGATGGTAAGGGGAGCTGCCAGGATGCACAGAGGGCAGGGGAAAGAGGGCTGCCGGGACAGGTCAGGGAGGGGCCAGGTGTGGAGAGGACCAAATGGCAGTCTGGGGAAGGGCGAGGTAGAGGGGTGGAGGGTGGGGTGGGACCAAGCTTGCAGGACCCTGTCCCAGCTGCCTAGGACCCCGGTTCTGCAGGAGCCCTGGAATCTTGCACCCAAGCAGGTGGGATCGAGGCTATTTTCAGCTGCAGGAAGCCCTCCCCAAAATGGCCCCACC
This sequence comes from Cabassous unicinctus, assembly GCA_029593785.1. Taxonomy (NCBI): domain Eukaryota; kingdom Metazoa; phylum Chordata; class Mammalia; order Cingulata; family Chlamyphoridae; genus Cabassous; species Cabassous unicinctus. The sequence goes on along the minus strand of JAQZBX010055735.1, from coordinate 16,470 downwards.
GGCAATTTTCTCCCAGAACGAGTTCCTCCCAGAGAGGAGGGAAGGGGACCTCGGCTGCATGCAGGGGACCAGGGCACAAAACAGCCTCCCCTTGTCTGAGGCCAGGAACCATCCCCTTGCCCCTGCAAAAAAAAACAACAAAAAAACAAAAACAGAGAAAATCTGTTCTCCATTCCTAAGAGTAATTCCTTTCATAAATATGCATGATTGCTAGTAATTACTTACATTTTCTAATGTTTAATATTAATTCATCTGACAAACATGACCGCCTGTTTGTAACCCACTGGCAGAAAATCAATTAACCAGCACCTTTAAATGACACTGAGTTGATCGGCAACTTGACTTTCAAGCTTCGCAGACTCCTGGAGTGTCGGCAGGGTGTGCTGAGGTTTAAATCCTGGCTCCATGCTTTCTAGACAGGGGCCCTCAGGCAAATGGCCACAGCTCTCTCGTGACTCGGTTTCCTCATCTGTAAAATGGGAATAAGAGCAATGGTCCTACCTCCGAGGGTTGTTATGAGGGATGAAAGAAGATAATACATATATTAAAGTGCTCTGAACACAGTAAGCCCTTGGGAAAAAGGAACTGTAACCATTTCAAGTTGGATGGACCTAGATGTGAGATTCCTGGTCTGCCACTTACCTGCCGAGCCACCTGAGGCCGCCGTGCACTGAAATAGCAGCTGACAGGTGCTTACGCAGGTGCCTATGCTGGGCTCCAACAGGGGCTGTGTTACCCCATTCAGATGAGGAAACCTAGGTGTGGAGGCAGGAGGTGACTTGGCCAAGATCTTACCGCTAGTGGGACCACTGTGCCTGGAGAGAAAGCCTGGTCCTGGGCACACAGGGGCAGCCTGGGGCCCATCACCTCACCTGGGGGGCCCTCGTCAGCACACACCTCTCCAGAGAGCAGCACCTCTTGAGGCCTGTCTTTGGGGACTGAAGCCCTGGTGGCCATGAGGGGTTTGAGGGGATTGAATTCTGTCCCCCACAAAGGACATGCTCAAGCCTTAATCCGGGTTCCTGTGGCTCTGAGCCCATTTATAAATGGGACGTTTGGAGGTGCTAGTATGAGCCATGGGGTGGCCCAACTGAATTAGGATGGGACCAAATCTGTATGATGGGGGACCTGATAAGCAGAAGAAATTTGGACGCCAACAGGCAATAGAAGCCAGAAACCAGAGGACATCAGAAGACGTAGAAGCCACAGGAGGACTCAAGGGGAGACAAATAGCCATGTGCTGGAGGACCGCCCAAACCCTGCCAGGACCTCGATGCGGGACTTCTGGCCCCCACACCCCAAAACTCATGGTGTGGCATTTGTCATAGCAGCCCTAGCAAACTAAGACACGCTGTTTACGGGCACGTCCCTCGAGGGCAGGAATCACCCCCATAGACCCAGCTTTGCGCCAGAGCAGTGAACACCGGGAGCCTGTTCTAATGGCAGTGTGGCCTGCTCGCAGGGCGAGAGGAGGCTGCGGGAGGGTAGAGAGAAATTCCCAGAGGCCTCAGGACACGGCAGGCCTGGCCCCGGCATGCACGGGAGCTGCTGTTACTATTACAACTGCTGCAATAAGCCCCAGCTCTGCGGCAGCAAGGGCATACCGGGGTGGGGGAGCGGCCTTTTTCAGGGGTCCCCAGAACAGGCTTTGATCCAGCCCCACCCATCTGTTCTTTCTGGCGAGGGGAGCTCTCCTGACCTCTCTGAGCTTTGCTTTCTCTCTGCATCATAAAGCCTGCTGTGTGGTCGATGAAGTGTGAGCGGTGCTTCCCCGAGGCCCAGCGCCTCCCAGGGGTCCAGAAGTGGCAGCCATGGGACCCTTGGCCAGGCACTTCATCTCCCTGAGCCTTGGAGTCCTCATCCCAAAACACAAATACAGTATGACTCGGCAGTTTTGGCGTTTTGCGCAGTTTACCCGGAACAGCCTGTGTTAAGAGGCTGGGAAGCAGAGCCTAGAACCTGGAAAACGCTGAGATTGTTTTTACTATGTGCAAAACAGAGGGGAAATGGGTACTCATCATCTACTCCCTGCAGGGCCTGACCCCCTGGGCCCCCAATCAATCCTGCAAGGAGCACCGAGGCTCAAAGCCATCACACAGCCAGGCCCTGGCAGAGCCCAAGCTGAGAGTGGGGTCTATCCAGCTCCCCACCCAGCCTGGACAGCATGGTTTCCATTGTCCCCTAACCCTGGGGCACTGGTCACCAGGGAAAGCACCACTGACCCTGTGCCCGGGGCTGTCCCTGCCTGGAGCTGGGGCTGCCCCTGTGCTTCTCCCCTGCATCCCCGCCCAGGGATGTCCACACGCGGCTTCCCCTACGTGCAGCCCTTTATCTGCAGAGGAGGGCAGGTCAGGGCCTGGGGAAGGCAGCCCAGGGCCGCCCCCGCCTGACAGAGTGCAGGCCACCAGGACACTTGTTCTAAGCACATAAACACTTGCTGCTTCGAGAGCCTGCTAGGGGCAACCACAAAGGCAGAGCCAGCTGCGGCCCTGCCACATGTCAATTCTTGATTAACTGTGAATTTGCTGAGAGCCAGCCAGAGCTCTCCCGGCAATCCATCAAGGCTGCCTGCTGCGCCCCGGGCCTCTGGAGGAGCAGCCAGGTGTCCCCACACCCTCCAGGTGCCAGGACCTCGGGCTGCCTGGGCCTCTGCAGCAGGACGATGATAATCATGGTGACAGCTGATGGTTATTAAGCCCTTCTTGCAAGCTAAACACCTCGGGCATATTAGCTCCATGGTCCTGGCCTCCATTTTGCAGACGTGGGGACTGAGCCTAGAGCGGTGGGTTACCACCCTGGGCTGCGCAGCTAGAAGGGACCAGAGCCAGGATGAGTCCTGGCTCCTGACTCGGAAGAGGTGTCAGCCGGGAGAGGCAGCTGTTTACCGTTCAGCTGCCAGCCCCCTGCTCCATTGAGGCAAGGTCAGGGTTGAGCCTGGCTCCCAGGGAGGCAGTTACAGCTTCCCACACAGAGGGGGAGATGGGTCCTGCTCAGGCCTTCCTGGCTGAGGTGTGGCCCTCCTGGAGCCCCCAGCTTCTGGTCCAGGGGGCGGACAGACTGCAAAGAAACAGCACTCAGATGTTGAGATGTGCAAGGGGCTGATGGGACCAGAAGAGACCCCAGACCCTGCCAAGGAGCATGAAGTCAGGGAAGACTTCCTGAGGTGACCAAAGCCAGAATAAAATCATGCATCCTCCCGAAGCCCCTGAACAGGTGGGACTCATAGAAGGTCCTTAACGTGCCCAGGTTCATGGAGCAGGACCCACGCCCCACCACCTCCAAACCAATGTCTTCCACCATGGAAAACCCACTTTCACAGCCCTCTAGGTGCCTCTGGAGGTGATATAGGATGCTCCTGAAATTTGAACTCCTCTCTGTACCAGCTAAAGTACTTCTCAGACCTCTGACTAGTGGCTACCTATAAAAATCTATAGATTGCTGATCAATTTCCCACAGGTGCTACCCAGAACAAGGCAAGTTTACTGAGTCAGGTAAATGAACTTGATTCGGGTGTTTGATGCCACAGGGTTATGATGCCATAGATGTTTAAATTAAGGCACTGTCACTCTGTGGGAAATGTCTTTCCCATTCATAAAATTGCTTCAAGATGGTCACGTGGTTTGGACAGCACATGGTGCCATGAATTTCCTAGTGAGACCCTAAATCACCCAATGTATACATGGGGAACTGAGAGACCCCACTATCACCCCAGTGTACAGATGGGAATCCAGGAGATCTTACTATCACCCTATTTTCCAGATAAGGAACTGAGTGATCCTACTATCAAAGCACTGATACCACTACCACTATCACCCCAAAACAGAGACCAGGAAATGCGTGATGCTGCTACCACTCCCCATACACAGACTAAACCATATGATCCTATCACCCCATTGCTCAGATGAGTACCTGAGTGATCCCATTACCACCCCAATGTAGACATGAAAAACAGCATGATGCTATCATCACCAAATGTGCAGATGAGAAAATGAGAGGTCCTGCTATCACCCCCATGTACAGATAAGGGGCAGACTGGAATTATCACTACCCCAGTGGACTGGCAAGGTCTTTATGATGCTCCCATCACCAGATAGAGAAGATGTGGTATTGATTGATACCAGTATCACCCCAGGACAGAAAATGAATTAAGGGACACTATGATTACTCCTGCTACCAACACCCCAATAAATAGATGAGGACCTGTGACATCACTCAATCCAAGGCACAGATGGTGAGCCCAGTGACACTATTATTACCTTAAGGTATAGCCACAGAATTGATGGTTACGACTTGTATTAGTCAGGGTTCTCTAGGGAAACAGAATCAACAGGAGATATCCATAAGTAGTATGAGATTTTATAAAATTCTCTCACGTGACCGTGGGGATGCACAAGTCCAAATTCCGCAGGCAGGTTGCAAACCAAGGGCTCTGATGAAGGTCATTGATGAGTTCCCAGGAGACGTTGGCTGTCCAAAGTCGAGCTGGAAAATTCTCTCTGAATGCTGAATTCACTTCTCCTTTTAAGGCATTCAACTGATTGGATAGAATGTCACTCATTGCTGACAGCAATCTCCTTGGTTGATTGTAGATGTCATCAGCCATCTATGCAATGAACTCACCGGTGACTAAAGCCCATAAATGTCCTTGTATTACAGTTAGCCCAGTGCTTCCTTGACCAAACACCTGGGCACAATTACCTGGCCGAGTTGACACATTAGCCTAACCATCACACTACTATTACCAAATGCACCTGTGAGGAAATGTGCTGTCCTGTTATCACCCCAATGCACAGGTGATGATCCCTGCAATACTCACTCACTCCCAACATAGAGATGAGAAATGAATGAATCCAATAACACACCATGCCTCCCATGTAATGAGGAACTTAGTGATCCTATCATCACCCCTATGTATATATGAGGAACCAAGTGATCCTACTATTATCCCACGATACTCATCATGAACCAAGTGATACTGCCATTCCCGCACTGTGCGCTTTGGCTCTGAGTGATGCAACGATGAGGAAACGAGTGACCCTGCTATGGCCCCAATACAAATATGGGGGACTGATTGATCCTTCTACAATCCCAACCAACAGAAGAGGAGCCAAGTGGCATCATCATCACCCAATATACAAATAAGGAAGATAGTGATCTGTAACTGCAATGTACTCATGAGGAGTCATGATCCTACTATTACATGACTGTACCATTTGGGAATGGAGCAATTCTACTACAACCCAATTAAAACATGGACAGAAGAGCAGAACAGACACCTCACCGAAGAAGGTGTACAGCTGGCAAATAATCTGATGGCAAAGATATTCAACATGATATGTCATCAGGGAATTGCAAATTCAAACAGTGAGATACCTCTGCACACCTATCAGAATGGCTAAAATCCAAAACACCAACAACACACCAAATGTTAGCAAGAATGTGGAGCAATAGGTACTCTCATTCTTTGCTAGTGCAAATGCAAAATGGCACAGCCATTTTGGAAGACAGTTTGGCAGTTTCTCACAAAGCTAAACATAGTCATACCATATGACCTGACCTAGTAATAGCATTCCTAGGTATTTACCCAAATGAGTTGAAAACTGATGTCCAAACAAAAACCTGTGCATGAATGTTTAGAGTGACTCTATGCATAATAGCTATGGTAGTTTGAAACTGCATGTAACTCAGAAAAACATGTTCTTAAAGTTAAACCATCTTGTGAGTGTGAACTCATTGTAAGTAGGACTTTTGATGAGGCTACTTTAGTTAAGGTGTGGCCCACCTCATTCAGGTTGGGTCTTAATCCTACTACTGGAGTCCCTTATAAAGAGAATGAATACAGAGAGAGAGAGAGACAGTCACAGGAAGCAAGAAACTGGAACGGAACCCATATGAGAAGGGAGAGACCAGCAGATGCCGCCATGTGCCTTGCCATGTGGCAGAGGAGTCAAGGATTGCCGGCAGCCGATCTTCGGAAATAAAGCATAGCCTTGATGATGCCTTGATGTGGACATTTTCCTGGCCTCAAAACTGTAAGCTAATAAATCCCCATTGTTTAAGCCAACCCATTTCATGGTATTTGCTAGAGCTGCCTTGGAAACTAAAACCATTGCCAAAACCCGGAAGCAAGCAAGATATCCCTCAATAGCTGAATGGAAAAACCAACTGTGGCACATCCATACAATGAAATATTATTCAGGGATGAAAAGAAATGAGCTATCAAGCCAGAAAAAGCCATGGAGGAAACGGAAATACATATTGGTAAATGAAAGAAGGCAGTTTGAAAAGGCTACATACCGTATGATTCCAACTCTGAGACATTCTGGAAAAGGCAACACTATGGATGCAGTAAAAAGATCAGTGGTTGCCAGGGGTTCATGAGGAAGTGGAGAGGGATGAATTGGGGGGCAGAGGGGATTTTTAGGGCATCTAAAATTTTTAGGGACAGAGTAGATCCTGGCAAAGATCTTACCCCCCTGCTTGCCAGGGCAGCACGTTTTACCCATTCTCCTCATCCTCTCCATACTTTTACTGAGTTCTACCTACCAAGCACCAGGCCCACCAGTCTTCGGGGGGGGGGAGTCCTTGCCCAATGCTGCCCCCTCCACCTGTCCCAGTGGATAATATCTTGTTCCCTCTGCTACTTGCTGAGGCAAGTGCAAGAAAATTCTTTCTCACTCTCTCCCCACAGAGCATAGGGGAAAAAAAGAAAACCTAAGCCTAGTTGTTTTTTTTTTAAACAGATTGGAACTTGGCAATTAGGTGGGTTTACATGCCTGATTGTTGGGCTGATCACTTTCAGAAGCAGCCGAAGCCCGTGGGCAGGCGAGGTGGACACCGGGCAGTGGGCAGGCAGGCCCAGGAGGGCTGCGGGTGCCTCCTGGGGTGGAAAGGCCCAACCATGTCAGCTCACGCTCAGCCCACATACACCCACTGACCCCACAGCCTGGACACTGGGCCGACCCAGCTGCAGCGTTGCTCTCTGGGCCTCACCTCTCAAGCTGCCATTAATCTTGAACTTGGGGCCAAACTCAGAGCCAGAAACTTAGTGCCAGAATCTGAAGCAGGGAGCAGATGTGTGTGGCTCAAGCGGTTGAGCGCCTGCTTCCCACATGGTAGATCCCAGGTTTGGTTCCCAGTGCCTCCTAAAAACAAAAAAACAAACAACAAGCAAAGCAAATGAAAAAAACCAACTCAGGGAAGCCGATGGCTGATGTGGCTCAGTGGTTCAGTGGTTGAGTGCCAGCTTCCCACATATGAGGTCCCAGTTCAATTCCAGGCCCCGGTATCGCAAGAAAAAAATAAAAAAGAATCTGAAGGCTGCTTGCTTCCCCTTGTAGCAGCTCACATCCATGGAGGAGAATGGCAGGGGAAACCACTCCACTTTCTTCGATTCTCCATTTGTGCGCTGAGTCTGTGCTTGCCATTGGGACAGCAGGAAAATAAGGTGCAGCCCCCAGCCCTCACTCCCTCGTTCAGGCAGGCCAGCATGGACTCCAGTGAGCAGAAGCCTTAAACAGCAAACCTGACTCAGGTGGGGCCCAGCCCTGAGTCTGCCAGGGCTGTTGTCACGGACACCACAAACTGGTTTTGCCTTAATAGCAGAAATTTATTGGCTCACAGCTTTGAGGCTGAGAGGCCCAAGGTCAAGATGTCAGTCAAGCTTGCTTTTTCCTTGAGTCTGCAGCATTCTGGTGTTGGCTGCCCTCAATCCTTGGGGCTGCTTGGCTCATACCTCTGCCTCCTGTCACATGGTGATGTCCTCTCCCTTCTGGCTTCTGTGACTTCCGGGTCCTCTTCTAAAGGCCTCCAGTAATGTGGATTAAGATCCAGCATGATTCAGTTAAACAAAAATAACGTCTTCAACAGGTCTTATTTACAATAGATTCACACCCAGAGGGACGTGGATGAAGAACCTGTGTATTGGGGGATCTGTAATGTACCCTATCTCAGTGACCTTGAGCAGCTCCTGTCAACACTGTACAATAGAGATGGCGATAACCCCTTCCTTACCAATCCCGTCCACATGCACCTGCACCAGACCTCAGGCCTTTTTAGGAATAGATGAGGACGGCAGGTCTCCCGCTCCGTGCTCTGCCACCTTCTGGATGCATCACCCTGAGAGTGGTGGGGTCGGTCTCTGGCCCAAGGCAGCCCAGGTCAGCAGGACGGGGCTCAGTAGAGGACCAGCCCCATGGCCACTGGGCAGCCTCATCCTCGTCACTGCCATGCCCCAGCTCAGCAGATCTCATTGCAAATTGGGTATGTTAAACATCCCAGGCACAGTTGTTAGGAGGGTGGAAATGCGGTCATGTAAGTAGCGGTGTTTGGCAAACATCGTGTCAACAAGAGCTGAGGGATGGCGATGGGGAGGTGGAGGGAAAGGAGGTTGAGGATGAAGAGCCCAATGGAGCTGATGGAAGAGCTGGGTGGACCTCTCTGGGACAGGATATTGCTTTGAAAACAGCTGTGTCTGATCTGGTAAATGGCCCAGCAACTCCACCCCGAGCAGTTATCACTACAGACACCAGGGACAAGGCAACTGAAAAACAGGAGAAAGGATCAAAAAAACTCATCCCATGGAATCCTACATACAAGTGGGAGGAACAGACAAAAACTGCCTACAGCAACCCAGATGCAGCTCCAGAACATACTGGAAAGCAGAAACAGAAGTTGCAGAGGAAAGAACACATAGTGTGGCACCACTGATGTAAAGTTTAAAAACATGCAAAACGAAATGTCAGCTTACAGGCCAATACATATGTGGGGAAGTTATAAAGGAAAGCACAAGAATGAGACATCACCATTCTGGACAGTGACTACTACCCAGGACGAGGGTTGGAAGGGGCCATTAGATCCGGGAGGATTTTGGCAATTTGGGGGATGCCGCATTTCAGAAACTGGGTGGTGGGCCTGTTGATACTCACAGGCTTTCTAGGCTTTGTAACTTACGTATGCATGGTGTAGATTCTTTTGCATGTGTGAAACAATTTATCATTTGTTCTAGTTTGCTAAGCTGCTTAAAGCAGATACCATGAAATGCATTGGCTTTTACAATGGGAATTTATTAGCTTACAAGCTTACAGCCCCATGGCTATGAAAGTGTCCAAATCATGGCATCATCAGGAGATAAGTTTTTTCTGAAGACTGGTTGCCGGCGATCCTGGGCTCCTCTGTCACATGGTCAGGCACATGGCAGCATCTACTGGTCTCTCCCTTCTCTTCCTGGGTTCATTGCTTTCAGCTTCTTGCTTCTGTGGTATTCTCTCTCTTCGTCTGAATTTCATTTTCTTATAAAGGACTCTAGTAAGAGAATTAAGAGCCCCCCTGAATGAAGTGGGTCACATCTTAAGCTCCTACTCATCAAAAGATCCTACCTTCAGTGGGTCCACATCTACAGGAATGGACTAACTTTAAGAACATACTTTTCTGGGGTACATACAGCTTCAAACTGTCACACCATTTAAAAAATGAATAACCCCCCAAAAATTAACAACCTCAGATATTTAAATTGCCTTTGAAAGGAGACTTCTGTGAGGAAAGGTGATGTTTCTTTTTTTCTTAGCCAGACAGTTGGTAAGTGCACAGATGGTTGCTAGGAAGACACTAAGAAGGCTTTGTGGATTCATGTAGGAAGCTCCAAACTCCACAGCTGCTGAGTCTTCCTCACTGCCAGGCAACAGCTGAGGGCAGGGGGTCAGCAGGCTTCTGGACCCCTCTGGGATGGCTTCTGCTGTTGGCCTCTGTCCCGTGAATAGGGCCACAAGGGTTTCAAGGGGAATTGCACAAATGTGATCACATGGGCTGGCATGGTCCAAAGCCTGTGCCTGAAAAATATAAGGGCCTTCCTGCGGGGAAAGGGGACAGGCCAGTCTGACGGCCCTGACCCCCCACATCTGTCCAAAATTTGAGGAGTGAGTTGGAAAGGGACACTGGGATCTGAGTTAGGCACGCAAAGGCCTGGTGAGGACTGAGGGGGGACCCAGTGGCAAAAGTGCCTACTCGGGGGTCCTCAGCCACAGGACCCTCACCCAAGCATCATGAGAAATACCGAAGCAATGATATCCAGAGAATGAGATGCATGAGCTCTGTGGCATGCAAGATGGTTTGGAGGGTCCTGGACATGGTGTCAAACAACTTTATCACATGGTAAGAGCATTTCAGTTGTGTTATCGTGGTCTTGATTGCACCAGGAGAAATTTAGGGACAATATCTTGAATGCCTTTCTAGGATTTGCTAGTCCCTTTGTAACAAAAAGACCAGTCTTCACACACACACACACCGGGCCATTCCAAGTAGCTGAAATTCAGTATCAGCACTATGCGTCTATCGGGGTTGTTTTGATGCTCAATCCTTGAAATTGATGCTGTTCATTTTTCTGAGAGTGACTTAGCTTCCTTTATATAAATATATGAATATATACACATATACATACATGTATGATTCCATTTATATGACGTTCAAGAACAGGCAGCTCTTATTTATGAAAACAGTCTGCAGAATATTGGTTACCTCTGTGGGGGAAGGTATTGATTGGTGGGAAGAGTCATGAGGGAGCTTTCCAGGGTGCTGGAAATATTCTATGACCTGGTTATAAGGATGTGCACGTAAATAAGAATTCGTTGAGATGGGCACTTTATTTTATGTCTCGATTTGTTTAAATGTTAAATTATTTTCACACCAAGAAAGCAACAGACAAGACTTTACATTTCTACCAACTGTTTTCATTGCACAGATTTAGCTCAATGTTTCAAACCATTGAATCAATTTTGAATTTGACTCTTTCATCACTGGCATCAGTGATATATAATTGAAATTGAATAGGATTGAACCAAGAACCTAACTTCTTGGCACTCGAGAGCTTACATAAACTCTTTGGTTGTTTAATTTGCCAAAACCTTCCTAACTTCATACTCATCTTATCACAAGGTTATCTAGCTTTGTCAAATGATTCACTAAAGTATAGAGTATAATAAAGTATAGTATAAATTTCCCTGATCTTCCAAATAAGACTCTTTTACTCATATTACTCAAATCCTTTTTTTATCCTTATGTATATATTTATGCTTGTTCTATCTGTTACTATGACAGATGTTTTAAAATTTCCTCTATGAATGTAGATGATTGTAGATATATCTATTTTTCTTTGTTCTTTTGTTAATTTTGGCTTCATATATTTTGAGGCTCTATTTTAAGGTGTATGCAAGTTTAAAACATGTTAATTGACTCATATCCTATGAAATGTTCCTCTTTATCTCTACTTATACTTTTTGCCTTAAAGTTCTTTTTGCCTTGTATTGATTGATATAGCTATACCAGCTTACTTTTGGATAGTTTGCATGATATATTTTTATATTCTTTTTTATTTTAACCTTTCCACAGCCTTATATTCCAAGTGTATCTCTTGTAAACAAAATGTAGTTGAGTTGTAGTTTTTAAAACTTCAGTCTGGCAATCTTTATCTTTCAATTGGGGGTTTTTAGTCCATTTACATTTGATATAATTATTGATATATTTGGGTTTAAATCTACCATTTTCTATTTCTTCTTATTTGTCCCACCTGTTTTATGTTCCTTTTTCTTTCCTTTCTTGCTTTATTCTGGATTTTATTACCCTATTTTTCCACTCTATTAGCTCCCTAGTTATAAAATTCCTTTTTTACTGTTATTTTGGTGGTAACCATAGAGATTACAACACACACCCTGTTTTATTAGAATATAATTTAAATTTGTAGTTTTAACAATTACTGGACAGTACAAGGATCTTAGAACAGATTACTTCCATTTACCCCTTCTATCTTTTGTTCTATTGTTACCATGCATTTTAATTCTATATCTTTTAATTAAATTTTTATTTTGCAGTAATTATATATATACATGTACGTATATACTCATGTATAGAGAGAGAAGTTGTAAGAAATAATACAGGGAAAAAGAAATTATAGAAGGTAGCACCCTTCACCCACTTTCCCCCAATGGTAGCATCTGTCAAAACCATCAAATAATATCAAAACCAAGATACTGACATTGACATCGTCAAGATGCAGAAAAATTCTGTCACCACGAGGATCGCTCAGTTTGCCCTCCTATAGCCACACCTACTCCCTCCCCGTTATACACATCCAGTTCCCTTTTAAAGGAACATTTGTTTAAATAAAAGTGATCCAACTTAAATAAAATATTACAGAGACATAGGCCGATAGAGCGAAAATCGGGGAAGAAATTTCTCAGATGCATAAAGTTTAGGAAATGTCAACTTAAGAGCTTAGGGAGCAGCCACTATCTGGGCTGAGTCATGAGGTGAGAGGGCAGAGGTCAGGCTCTAAGCAGGAGTGAGAAGCCTGAAGTCAGAACAAGGTTGGCTTCTTTGAGGAGTAGCCAGAGGCCAGTGTGGCTGGAGTGAGCCATCCAGCGGGAGGGTAGAGGGAGGCCAGGTCAGAGGTCAGCAGAGGCTGAGTCATCTAGGGCCCTGGAAGCCACAGCAGAGTGTGGGTTTGCTTCCAAGTGAAATGGGAAGCTGTGGTAGAGATTTAAACAGGGAAAGTATGAGAGATGGTGTATGTTTGTAAAGGGTCATCTGGCTACTCTGTACTGTGACTAGCACCCTCTTGCTGCAGTGTGAAGACACTTCATTACAGTAGGGGACACCAGCGAGGAAGCAGGTCCAGCGAGGGTCCAGGGTAGCAGCAGGAGGTGCCAATTAGGGGGTGCCATTTAGGGGTGGATACCATGGATCAAATCAGCTTTCCTGAGAAAGTTTAGACAAATGCACGCAACATGTAACCACCACCACAATCATGACATGGATTTCCACCACCCCAAAAAGCATACAACAGAGAACAGATCAGCAGTATGTGGCCAATTGACTCCCCACTCCCATTTCCTGACAACCACTGATCTGTTCTCTATTATTATAGCTTTGCCTTTTCTGGTATCTCTCATGAATGGAATTGTACAGTAGGTAGCCTTGCATGTCTTGCATCTTTCCCTCTGCATAATGCTTTTGAGATTCATCCATGGTGTTGTATGTCTTAGTCTTTCATTCCTTTTTGTGGCTGAGTAGTATTCCATTGTATGAATGTGCCACCATTTGTTTCTCCATTCCCCAGCTGGTGAGCATTTGGGCTGTTTCCAATTTTGTAGCTAGCATAAATAAAGGTAATATGAACTTTCAAGTACAAGACTTCATGTGGACATACGTTTGCATTTCTCTTGTGTAAATACCTAGAGATGAGATAATTGAGTCATATTAAGTGTATATTTAAATTTATAAGTAATTGGAAAATTGTTTCGCAAGGTGGCTGTACAATTTTGCATTCCAACCAGTAAAGTACGAGAGTACCTGTAGAATGGGGTAGCATCCTCAGCAGCATTTGATATTGTCAGATTTTATGTGGTTGGTTTCTTTGTTTCTAGCCATTCTTGAGGACATAGTGGCATCTCATTGTTATTTTAATTTACATTTCCCTAATGACTAATTATTTTGGACATATTTTCTCATGTACTTAATTGTCATTTACTTTTACTCTTTGGTGAAGAATCTTCGGTTCAAATCTTTTACCTATTAAAAATTATATACGAGTTCTTATTAAGTTTTAAAAGTTCCCTTCCATATTCTGGATTCAAGTTCTTTATCACATATATGTTTAACAAGTATTTTCTTCCAGTTTGGGGCTTACTTTTTCACCTTTTTAATGCATGTTTTGAGGAACAAAAGTTTTTATTTTGATAAAGTTAAATTTATCATTTTTTCTATTAAGGTTAGTGCTTTTTGTGCCCTATGTAAGAAATCTTTGCTAACTCAAGGTCTGTTTTCTTTCAGAAGTTTTATAGTTTTTGATTTTATATTTATGTCTATTATCCATTTTGAATTAATTTTTATACATTATGTGAAGGAAGGTGTTACAGTTGGGCAGTTTGATGTAATTATGAATTCCAAAAATATAATTGGATCATGCTTGTAAACTGATCTGTTAATCTGGGCATGATTAAGTTATGATTAAGGCGTTGACTGGGCCATGTCAGTAGGGCATTGAGCCCCACCCTTTGGTGGGTGGGGAATCGAATATAAAATGCAAGGCAAAGGACAGAGTTGAAGCGGTTTTTGAGAAGCAGTTTTGATGTTGGAGAAAAGGCCCCAGAAGAAGAGAAGTGAGGCGTTCGCCTGATAGTCTACAGCTGACCTTGTGGAGGAAACAGGAGCTAAGCCTGGAGAGAAACACAGCCCCGGGAAGAGAGGAACACAAGAAGCCTGAACCCTGGCAAATGCCGGCAGCTGTCTTGCTCTAACACGAGGCAATGGACTGTGGTAAGAGAAGAAATTTAACGCTTTATGGCCTGGTATCTGTGGATTTCTACCCCAAATAAATACCCTTTATAAGGACCAACCCATTTTTGGTATTTCACATTAGCACCCCTTTGGCTGACTAATACAGAAGGGTTAAGATTCTTTTTTTTTTTTTTTAAATGGATATCCAGTTTCCAGTCCCATTTGTCGAAAAGACCCTCTCCCGCCCCCACCCCACCCCCTTTGAATTACCTTTGCACCTTTGTGTAAATTCACTGGACCATATTGGTAAGTCTATTTCTGGATTTCTATTCCATTGAGCTGTATGTCTATCCTTACACCAATGCCACCCTGTCTTAATAACTGGAGCTTTATAATAAGTCTTGAAATCAGGTAATATAAGTTCTTTATTAAAATTCTTTTGGCTCTTCTAGATTCTGTGCATTTCTATATAAATTTTAGAATCAGCCTTAGAGTCAGTTAATTTTTTAAAAAGCCTGTTGGGATATTGATTGATATTCCTTTGAATCTACAGATCAGTTTGGGAGGATATTCAATAAAGACATTTTTTACTGAGGTAAAAGTTACATAAAATAAAATTAATCATTTTGAAGTGAACAATTCAGTGGCATTTAGCACATTGACAATGTTGTGCAATCACCCTTTCTATCTAGTTTCAAACCATTTTCATTACCCCAAAAGGAAACCCCTTACTATTCAGCAGTCACTCCTCATTTCCCCCTCTCCCAACCCCTGGCAACCACCAATCTGTTTTCTGTCTCTATGGATTTGCCTATTTTGGATATTCCATATACATGGAACCATATAATATGTGACCTTTTGTGTCTGGCTTCTTTCACTTAGCATAATGGTTTATAGTTTCATCCATGTTGCAGCATGTATTAGAGCAGGGGTTCTTAACCTTTTTTGTTCCACAGGTCCCTTTGCCAGTCAGGTGAAAACCACAGGCTTCTTACTAAGTCCACACTATACTGTGTATTATTTAATAAATATATCACACCCGCACTAACACGTCCCCACAAGAATAATGTTTTTTTAAGTTTCAATTCAAACTCACGGACCCCTTGCTGAGAACCCCTGTTCTATAGTATGGATGTATCATAGTTTGTTTAACCATTCACTTGTTGAAGGCTTTCATCAAATGAATTGGGAAGTGTACCCTCCTCTTCCATTTCATGATGTGAAATTCTCATGGCAATAACTTCTCCAGGCTTCTATTCATTTAAAAAGTCTTTATTTCATTTTTGAAGAGTCTTCAGTTTTAAAGAAATTCTAGGTTGAAGATTTCTCTTTCAAGGCTTTAAAGATGTTGCCTCATTATATCTCCTGTTTTAATTATCTTTGTTCCTCTGTACTCAATGTGTCTTTTTTCTTTAAGATTTTCTCTTTATCATTGGTTTTCAGAAATCTGATTATGATGAAAAGCCTCTGGATATCTTGGGAAGGTAGAGCCAACAGGACAGGATTTTGGTGATGTGTTAGATTGCGGCGTGTATTAGTACACCAAAGGGGTGCTGAAGCAAAGTATAAGAAATCGGTTGGCTTTTATAAAGGGTATTCATTTGGAGTAAAATCATACAGTTACAAGGCCCTAAAGAGTCCAGCTCAAGGTTGCTTTCTCACCAAAGTCAGTTGCCATGTGTTGAAGTGAGATGGTCACTGATCTCTGCCTGGGTTTCAGTCTTAAGTGTCCCCTGGGCTTTCCTTTCCTCTTGAGACTCCATGGGTCCAGCTTCTTTCTGATCTCAGTTATCAGTTGGCATACAGCTTGTCTCTCTGGGCTTCTTATATCAGTCTCTGGCATAGGACTCGTTTATTTCTGGGCCTTCTCAGCTGCTCAGCTGCTCTGTTCTCTTCAGCTGCAAACTATCAAGCAAATGGTCCATCTTTCCCTGGAGCCTTAGCTGTTTGAGGCTTCTCCTTTCTGGAGAAGGCTTCACATGGCAAAGCTCTCTCCTTTTCTCATGTGCCTTCTTGAGTGAGTGTCCATTTATATCAGCCCACCAAGGGGGCGGGGACTCAACCTGAGTCATGCCTTACTGATGTGGTTGAATCAAAGCCCTAATCTTAACAGGTAATGTGGGGAAGCGGATGTGGCTCAATCGATAGAGCTCCCGTTTACCATATGGGAGGCCCCGGGTTCGCTTCCTTGTGAGGGCAGGC
>JAQZBX010055734.1:0-18350 GCA_029593785.1 Cabassous unicinctus | reverse complement strand
TAAGTCTTTGCCCCTGGTCATTTGCTTCAAATTTTTTTTTTTTTTTGCTTGTTTTTGTGTTTCAAGCTGATTTTACCTAGAGAAAAAATTCTGGGGGTGTGCACAATGGAGAGGAGTTTCCCAAGTCAGTCTTTCCCAGGAGGAACAAGGCCTGGAACCCACAAAGGGAACACTGGCTGGCTCTAAACTGCCCTAGGGAGGGGTTAAGGAAGGGACCAGGAAGGGAACCAGGAGCTTTTTCCACAGCTCCCCAAGCTGTATTTTCTTGACTTGGCCCCTACCCAGCCATTGCAGTCCTTCAACTATCCTCTACAGCTCTAAGGAAACATACCATCTTTAAGTCTCCTCTGTCTCCTTTGTTCATGGATGAGTTGGAACAATGGTCACCCCAGAGCTGGGCCCCAGCAATCTGAAGTAGTTCACCAAAAGCACTGATCAGCAATTGGCCTGTACCCACTTGCTCCCCTACCACATCTTGGGGTAGTGGATTTTTTTATTTTTTATTTTTTTGGAGAAGTTGTGGGTTTACAGACCAATCATGCATAAAAATAGGATTTTCATATACCACTGCACCACCAACACTTTGCAGTTGTGTGGAATATTTCTTACAATTGATGATAGCACTTTTTTGTAATTGTATAGTTTTTTAATGTTAGTTACCTTTATTATGATTGATGAATAATTATTAAAACAGTAGATTGTTTAATGTCCTTCTCTGGCACCAGCAAACCATGCCAGAGCTTGGACGCCACCGCTTCCTGAGGTGAGAGTGGGATATGGGCATTGGTAACTTCTATGCAGAGAGAATAATTTACGGTATTTAGAGTAATTACCAGTCTCTTCCTCCCACTCTTTCCTGAATGCTGTACAATATTCTACTAGACCCCCAAAAGTTTCAAAATATTTGATTCAGACGGTTTCTGCTTGTTTAATACTTGTTCTGGTGTAAGGAGTAAATCTGAGAGCTTCCTATTCTGCCATCTTCCCTGTTATCCCCATTTAATTTTGACCAAAATCTTGACATCTCTGACAAAAATACTTATTCTTTAAGGGTGAACTTTAGACGGTCATCCCAGCTCTGACTATTGTCTCAAGATTTTTTAAGGACACTTTCAGTTCTGAATCTTGCTGCTCTGTTTTCCAAACACCCCCTACAGCTGGCTGGGAAGTGACAGTTACTGGGCAACAAGAGTTTTCCTCTCTTTTATAATTTTCTTGTTTCCAAATGCCTATTTGTATAGAAACACTGATCAGTAGGGGTCTAGTTTCCTTTTCCTGAACATTGAAAATCAAATAATTTAGTGCATGGATTTGCACACATACAACCTTTTATTATAACAGGTCATAAGCAATTAATATTAGTGAAATGAAAAACATCTGGACAAACTTGTTTTCATCATGATGAAATGATGGCTCCAGACATATGAAAATGATCCTTTAAAAAGTTAAATTAAAGAGGGCAGAAGAGACATGTGTAGGGAAAACACAAATGAGTCCAACTCTGTCACCCTGGGGAGCATAAATTCCAAGGCAAGGCCGACTGGCAGGGTGCCAAATTCCTGGGCTGTCTGCCCTGACTATAGTGTCTGTATGTCTCTAGAGCCCTCAGGAATCCCTTATATGAGGCAATAATTACTGTGGCAATGAGATCCTGCTGAGACGTGCTTAAGCATAACTTCTATAGTTAGTACTATACTTGATAGGTGTATGTCCAAGAGACTTAAATCTTTGGCCCGTCCATTTGCCAGTTGGGCCCTGAATGTCAGCTGAATTGCAACGCCTACTCTGCAGTTCATTGGACTCACCCAGGACAACTAACAAGGTGGTGATGATGGACAACACCCATCCCAAGGAACAGAGAGAGTCTGCAACTGTAAGCAAGATAGTTCCATCCACCTGCCCCATGGGATCTAAGCCCCTTCTCAATTAGAGATAGACTGGGCATCACCACCCCAAATTCCTCAAGATTGAGGAATAAACAATGGACTAAAGTAGACTTATTATTATTCTACTCTAAACTTATTGTTATTCTAGCAATGGCAGAACTTTTATCATTGATGTGGAAGCAGAGGTTACTAAAGGTTCTGAGGGGAGGGAGAGAGGAAAATAGGTGTAATATGGGGGCATTTTCGAGACACTGGAATTATCCTGCATGACTTTGCAATGACAGATACAAGCCAGTATATATTTTATCATAACTTACAAAATTGGGTGGGACAGAGTGTAAACTATTATTTAAACTCTAACTCACAGTTAGTGGCAATGCACCAATATGTGTTCATCAATTGTAGCAAACGTACCACACTAAGGAAGGATGTTGTTAATGTGGGAAAATATGGGAGGGGTAGGGAGGGGGGCATATGGGAATCCCTTATATTTTTTATGTAACATTTCTGTAATCTAAAGTTTCCTTGAAATAAATATATTTTAAAATGTTAAATTATATATAACTTAAGCAAATTAGACAAATAATAGAAATATTTCTTCTCAGAAAAGAAAAAGTAAAATAAAGGTATGGATTATTGTAGTAGCAGAAAGAACCAATAAAATTTTGTCCGGTTTGAAATTGGTGAGCTTTCTTCTGCCCCAACATAGTAGACTCTACTATATCTAGAGTTTGACAACTCCCCTCCCCCGTTATTTAAACTGCATAAACTATAATTTTAGTAAATCAGCAAAGAGCTAATCAAGTTTTGATTTGCTAATTACTTCTCAATTTGATTAGAGCTGGCAGCTAATCATCTCTGGAAATTTAAAGTCAATCTTTCACTCACATTTGCAAATTAAGGCTTCAGTGTAAAACAAAATTGGGAATATAGCATAAAAGTTCTTTGTGTTACAACAAATAATTAATTTCTACTTATTGCTACAATTTTTAAAATAAAGGAAAAATTTTCTAAGAGGTTTCCACAAGTTGAATAATGCATGCAGTATACCATTTTTTGCTGGAGGGGCAAAAAAGTAAGCCAGTTTTACACAATTTTGTGAAGAGGCCCACGTTGAGCCAAGAAAGTATGCATGCTACATTAAACAAGAACAATACAATTAAAAATCACATTCCATTTTTATGGTCAACAGTAGTTTGCAGAAGAAATATCTGCCAAGATATTGAACCATGAAAAAATCGATATCATAATTGTATTTCCAATTAAAACCAACCTTTTAAAACATATTTAAGAATTATTAAGATACCTAAGACAATATTTCCTTGAAAATTATGCCAAAGTGGAAGAGGAATGTCAGAATCATTTAAATTCAACAAGGGAAATCATTATGATAAAACACTGAATAAGAAAGTGAGGCAGGTGAGTTAGTTTTAATTTCAGGGGAAAATGACTTTCACAGCCATTTCCCAAAAACTGCATTTAAATTGCACCCTGTAACAAAGTTTCCATCTTTGTCACTTTCTGTTCTATCACAGTTATACAACTTGAAACTTGCTTGACTGTACTGCATGGAATAATGAATCATCTTTTCTATGAGGTATTTCATTATTACTACTGCCTCATTAACAGCATTTCCAAGCAGGATATTCACAGGTAAAGTTATATGAAAGTTTGGGCAATTATCTCATAAAGTTAGTCTATCTGAGCAAATAATAGACAATTGATTTTTTTTTGCTAAAAAGAGTTGCCATCGTAATTGATTACACCATTTATTTCCCCTTTTCCCATTTGAATCAAGGTTCAATGAAAAGTGTCAACAGATTTCTTCTTCAATGTTTTTTAAACATTCCATTCCTTGCTATGGGGTTGGTATCTTTGATTTACTTTAATTTAAGTCTTTTTATTGTATTATTTTCTTAGGTAATCGTTTACTTGCCAATTCTATTAGTAAACCAGTAATTCTTAGTTTATAGCACAAATCATTTTCACTGTGTCCAACTTTCAGTATTTCAGTATAATGCTGTGTTCTGTTTGATTATGTTTAACCAGAAATCAAGGAGTAATATTAGAAAATGCTGTACGTATAGGAATGAGAAGACACTCTTTCTACAACTCTGCAATACAAATAGTAGCAACCTTCCATTAATCATGCCATACACATGAATAACCTCTTTCTCTTGTTTTATGTATCTATTTCCCTCTGAGAACCATGACATTGATTTCAAAGTTCTCTTTTGAAAGTCAAAGACAGGCAAAGTGCCAGAACTGTGTTGAGTGAACACATCTCATTTGTACCTACACTCCAGCTATCATAACTGATATTCTTGTCTTTCAGATACTTAAAGGCAAAATATCTTTTAATATTAGATATCATTCTGCTACATACTAACACCACGCTCCTTCTCCCATCCCCAAATAATATAATATTGGAAAAGTTAACCTATCAAGACTAAGAATAGAGGCTGCTTTAACCGGATTTTATTTTATTTGCAAATGCCCAGCACTAGTTATTCCCTCCTTCATATGCAAACCATGTTATTACTGAACTTACTAGTGATGCTAACATTTTGTGAATTTTTTTCAGAGTAGTTCTATGTGTGTATTAGTCAGGGTTCTCTCTGGAAACAGAATTAACAGGAGATATTTGTCAATAATATGAGATTTTAAAAGAGTCTCTCACACGACCATGGGGATGCGCAAGTCCAGGTTCCGCAGGCAGGCAGCAAACCAGGGACTTCAATGAAGGACCAATGAAAGGTCCTTGATGAGTTTCTGAGAGAAGCTGGTTGTCCAAAGATGAGCTGGGAATTCTCTCTGAATGTTGAAATCACTTCTCCTTTTAAAGCATTCAAATGACTGGATAAAAGCATCACCCTTTGCTGATGCAATCTCCCTGATTGATGCAGATGTAATCAGCCATCCATGCAGTAAACTCACTGGTGATCGAAGTCCATAAATGCTTTTGTATTAAAATTAGCCCAATGCTTGCTGGACCAAACACCTGGACACAATTACCTGGCCCAGTTGACACATTAGCCTAACCATCACAGTCCATCCTTTGTCAACTCGGCAAACATACACATTACCCTAAACCATACTTAGTATCTAAGTAAAAACAATAATAGACAAGCATACATATATATTTCCTCCTAACAATGTTCTACTCCCTGTGTACAACCGGAAATGCATTAATTCCTCACAGAATAGGGTGCAAGTCCTTGGGTAATATTCACTCTTAAACTAGACATCCTTAAATATTATAGCATGAAATTAATACAACTTTTCATATGATATGGGAAAAGGTTGGGGAAGAAAACAAAGAAATTCATTTTGTGTACATATACAATCATACTCATAATGAAACAAGGAAGAAGGGTCATGACTATTACAGTCCTCGTTTCTGTAACTGGTCACGTGGTTGTAGTTCATATTTATTACTGCCTTCTTCCACTACCCATTCCATGCTCCCGTTACCTTCAGCAAGCACTTCAGCTGGCCGTGGTTCTTTGCCTTGTGGGGTGACCCAAACTTTCATTCCTGAAGATTCTGGGCCATTGTTAGTCTTGTTTGAATTGGTTTGTTGCAATTTTCCATTGACTTTAATCACAGGGCATGGCAGGACTAGGAGATACCCTAGAGGATCTCCTGTATTCCAGGCAAACTCTTCTTTACCCCCATTAGGTAGATATAGTCTTATTTCCCCTTGATAGTCAGGAACAATCACCCCAACCAGTACAGTAATTCCCTTCTTTGCCTGTTGATTCATAGGTAAGAGGAGCCCAAAGTGGCCAGGTGGCAGTCTTAACTTCCAGTTCAATGGAATCATTGTTGTGCTCCCTGGTGGCAGCACTCCTCTTTTGGGGACTAAAACCTATAGACCAACAGAGCTTAAGGTTGCAGGGACAGGAAGCAAAAATTTTCCTAGTGAGTCACTAAGGGTCATAGTGAGTGTTGCCACTCCCATTTCCACCCCTTGATTCCTGGACCCATGAATCCTGGTCATGGGAGAAACAGCACCATAGAGAGGACGCTGATTTAAAGCATACACAGCTTCTTGGAGAACATTGCCCCAGCCCTGCAAGGTATTGCCTCCTAGTTGACACTGTAATTGAGTCTTCAAAAGGCCATTCCACTGTTCTATTAATCCAGCTGCTTCAGGGTGATGAGGAACATGGTAAGACCAGTGAATTCCATGGGCATATTCCCATTCTGACACATCATTTGTTGTGAAATGGGTTCCTTGATCAGAAGCAATGCTGTGTGGAATGCCGTGGCAGTAGATAAGGCATTCGGTAAGTCCACGGATGGTAGTTTTGGAAGAAACATTGCCTGCCGGATATGCAAACCCATAACCAGAGTGTGTGTCTATTCCAGTTAAAACAAATTGCTGCCCTTTCCATGGTGGAAGTGGCCCAATGTAGTCAACCTGCCACCAGGTAGCAGGTTGATCACCTCAGGGAATGTTGCCATATCGGGGGCTGAGTGTGGGTGTCTGCTGCTGGCAGATTGGGCATTCAGCATTTGCTGTAGCCAAGTAAGCCTTGGGGAGGGGAAGTCCACGTTGCTGAGCCCATGCATAACTTCCATCCCTACCTCCATGGCCACTTTGCTCATGAGCCCATTGGGCAATGACAGGAGTGGCTGGGGAAAGAGGCTGAGCATTAGCCACAAAGCGGGTCATGTTATCCACTTGATTATTAAACTCTTCCTCTGCTGAAGTCACCCTCTGGTGAGCATTCACATGGGACACAAGTATGTTCATGTTTTTTGCCCATTCAGAAAGGTCTATCCACATACCTCCTTGTCACCAATTTTCCAATCATGTTCCTTCCAAGTCCCTGACCATCCAGCCAAACCACTGGCAACAGCCCATGAATCAGTGTGCAAATGCACTCTGGCCATTTCTTCTTCCAAGCAAAACGAACAGCTAGGTGCACTGCTCGAAGTTCTGCCCACTGGGAGGATTTGCCCTCACCGCTATCCTTCAATGATGTCCCAGAAAAGGGCTGCAATGCCTCAGCTGTCCACTTTCAGGTGGTACCTGAATATCGTGCAGAACCATCTGTAAACCAGGCCCAAGTTTTCTCATCCTCAGTCAACTTATTGTAAGGGACTCCCCAAGAAGCCAAAGCTGTGGGCTGGGAAAGAGAAGCTAATATGGCAGGGGTGGTGACCATGGGCATTTGGGCTACTTCCTCATGTAACTTACTTGTGCCTTCAGGACCTGCTCGAGCCCTATCTCGTATATACCACTTCCACTTTATTATGGAGTGCTGCTGTGTGCGCCCAACTTTATGGTTTGTTGGGTCAGGCAATACCCAGCTCATGATAGGCAACTCAGGTCTCATGGTAACTTGATGGCCCATGGTTAAGCATTCAGTCTCTACTAAGGCCCAGTAGCAAGCCAAAAGCTGCTTCTCAAAAGGGGAGAAGTTATCTGCAGAGAATGGCAAGGCTTTGCTCCAAAATCCTAAGGGTCTGTGTTGTGATTCCCCTATAGGGGCCTGCCAAAGGCTCCAGACAGTATCTCTATTTGCCACTGAAACTTCCAGCACCACTGGATCTGCTGGATCATATGTCCCAAGTGGTAGTGCAGCTTGCACAGAAGCCTGGACCTGTCATAGGGCCTCCTCTTTTTCCGGTCCCCAATCAAAACTAGCAGCTTTTCTGGTCACTCGGTAAATGGGCCGGAGTAGCACACCCAAACGAGGAATGTGTTGTCTCCAAAATCCCAAGAGGCCAACTAAGTGTTGTGCCTCTTTTTTGGTCGTAGAAGGGGCCAGGTGCAACAGCTTATCCTTTACTTTAGAAGGGATATCTTGACAGGCCCCACACTAATGGACACCTAGAAATTTCACTGAAGTAAAAAGACACTGTATTTTTGTTGGATTTATCTCCCATCCTCTCTCACACAAATGCCTTACCAATAAATCTGGAGTCTTTGCTACTTCTTGCTCAGTAAGGTCCTATCAACATGATATCATCAATATAATGGACCAGTGTGATGTCTTGTGGGAGGGAGAGATGATCAAGTTCCCTGCAGACAATATTATGACATAGGGCTGGAGAGTTGATATACCCCTGAGGCAGGACAGTGAAGGCATACTGCTGGCCTTGTCAGCTAAAAGCAAACTGTTTCTGGTGGTCCTTACTAATGGCAATTGAGAAAAAAGCATTTGCCAGATCAACAGCTGCATACCAGGTAACAGGGGAAGTGTTGATTTGCTCAAACAATGGTACCACATCTGGGACAACAGCTGCAATTGGAGTCACCACCTGGTTAAGTTTATGATAATCTACTGTCATCCTCCAAGATCCATCTGTTTTCTGCATAGGCCAAATAGGACAGTTGAATGGAGATGTGGTGGGAATCCAGATAAGAGCATTGCAGAGAAAGGACGGTTTTATCTAAAGGATAACTGAATTGGAAAAAAACATTTTTATTACCAGTTTTTCAACAAAGAAGAAGCCATAGCTAGACATTGAAATGCACTATTGTAATACAGTAAAATGATAACATGTTTATGACATTTAAATCTGTGCTGGAGGTTCTAACTTAAATTTGCTTTAAATTATAAAGCTATACTTTAGAAACCCAAATGTATATTAGAGCTCTGATCATAGGCTATGTTACCTGTTTTGCATGACTGTTCAAGTGATGTTTAGTCGGATTTAGAATGTAAGCAAAATATAGTGTAGGTTAGGGAAAGACTAATGTAGTATAGACCAGTCTTCTAGAGCCAAGTAAATACACATATCAAAGATTTCCTTAAATTCAAAAGTATCTGTTGGACCCACTACCACAAACTTGGTTCAGACTTTAATCATTTCCTTCTTGAATTACTGCAACAAATGCAATACTGATCTTTTTGTCAAAGACCCTTCTTGCTCTCATTTCACTTCTAAGGAACTATCAGCGTCATCTTTTACCTGACTTGGGTAACCTCCATTGGCACTGAGCTACTTTCAGTAAAAAATCCAATCTCTTGATTATGGTGCCCAAGTCCTTTCACAATATGGCCTCAATCTGCTTTCCCAGCTCACCTGTTCTATGCTCCAGATACACCTAACTTCTTGTTGTTCTCTAAAAATGAAATGCTTTCTTATATCTTGTAGTCTCCATACTAATGTATGGAATAATGATTCTTCCTCTCCAGCCCTGATGAATATCTCATTATGATGTAGGTACTAGCTAAATGCCACCTCCTCTATATAAACATAACCATTTCTCCTATAATATGGGCGACCCACATCTTTTGAGTTTTTAACATAATTATACAAGGGTATGTGATCACTCTAAAACAAGGCTTGTATTTTGCTAATTCATTCAAAAAAGCAGTTTTAGGGAACTTGAAGTGATAGAACATTATATTTAGTAGTGAAAATACAAAAATTAGATTTGGAATGTGCATTCTAGTTGGGGGTGTTAGAGAAATAAACAGATGACTACAACACCCAGTGGTAAGTACTATGATAATGAAATATACAGGGTACTATGGGAAAACAGAGCAGAGGGAAATAACTGCAGAATGGCATGGAAGGCATGGAGGAACAAGGCTTCTCAGAGCAGCTCAAACATTGCCTGACACTTAGTAAGCACTTATCCAACATGCTTTGAATGAATTAATGGATAGATTAATGGACAGATGCTAACCGCTGCATTCTACTTTATGTCAAATTTCTCCCAGAGTAAGGTCTATAAGAACACTTTATCTCTGAATAATTTATAATGTTTTAGGTCTAAACTGTTTGGTGAGGGAAAAAATTGACACCCTGTGCCTCTGCCCTGAATCCTTCTTGATGGTACCCTCTTTTCCATTCTCCTTCATATAAAAATTCATTCTTAAAATACATCAGGAAAAAAAAAAAACTTGCTCATTACAAATAACCAATGAAATAATTTAAAAATTACTTTAACAAGAAATCAAATAGGATGGGAATTCTAAACTTATTTGTCACTTTCTAGAAAACACAGAGATAGAAAACACAAATGATACCATGAAGAAATATTAAGGCAAATTCAGGATGTCGAACAGTCTACCAGATAACTGAGCTCAATACCTAAAGATTTAATTGTATGTGATAGAGAAGAATTGTTTCATGGATTCAATACCCTTTCTTTACTCAACTAAAGGCTGATCCTGAAATTCACGCATGCTATGATATGTTAGAGAAAGCACATCACTCTAGTGTGTCATGCTATGCTTAGGTAACAGTGACGTGAACTCCCTCTTCCTTAATTCCTGATGATTGCAAACTCTTTTACACACTTCCACTTTTAAATGCTTCAAGGCCATTCACATATTGTCTTCCATGATATTGTCATGCATTTCAACGTGAAAATCTAAGAGAAATTGATTTATAACATTGTTAATACATCATAACTGTTTAAGGAATGCTATTAATTTGTTCTTCAAACCACAAATTCAATTTTTATTTTTGCTTCTTATTTATCCTTTATCAGGAATTTATTCAGTAACCTCCATCTTTAGAATCATGAGTATCATTGCTTTAATGTATTGCACTCCTCTTTTCTATCCTTTTTCAGTCTTTCTAAATTTACATACATAAAATTATAAGGAAAATACCTTGGGTAACTATCACAGAAAAAAAGCAAGCCCTTACATCTCTCCTTTTATGTACTTTCCATATGCAACCTGTGTGTTACTCATATTATATTTTGAGGTTAAAGAAAGAAATACCGCCCTTAAGAAAGAAAGGAAAAATAAATCTTCAGGGAGAGAAAAATTGCTTGCCATATTTAAAACCATTAAAGCAAAATTTAAGAAGCACCTAGTAGCATTTTCTTTTAAGAAACCTACCTTCATCTTATTAGAAAGTTAGCAAATTGGATTTATAAATTTTTCATCCAAGATGACTGATTTAATATACTACATGGAGAATATGCCAGGTATATATCTGTTATATACGAGAGAGAGAGAGATACATAGATGCACAAAAATGCATAATTATATTATTCACACTCAAAAAATAAGTTTTCAGAGGCCCATATTGGAATTATTTCTAGTAAAAAAAGGTTTAGAAAAAAATATATGATGAATGTAAAGTATACTAACTCAATTTTGATATGGGAGCATTTTTGCAACCTTGCTGATATATATTGCTACACAGAGACCATTTCTTCTTGGAAAGCTATCTAAAAGTCATGTAATTTGTAGCCAGCAATTAGGACTGACTATATTTACAAGGTGGTAGAAAATGAAAATAAGTTGAAAATAAGTTTAATATAAAAGAGATCTCCAGGCAATTCTTGATTTCAGTGCACATTTCAGTCCACTAATCTCATACTATCTGCATCTATATGAAACAATAAAACTTGGAAATTCACGAGTTTGCAACTCTTTTAATACTTTAAGAGAATTGCTCATTTCTTGAGAAACTTAATCATGTCCTCAGAGTGGTAGTACCTTTTTAATACTTCTTTGAAAATAGCTGGGTTTATGCCTAGCTACTTTGTTTTATGTTCCTTTTCTCTCTTACCTTTAGCATCTCTGCTTTAGCTAGATTCCTGTCTATGTGACAAAAATAATTTAAGCTGTCTCAGGCAAGGGAGGCATTACCTCCCACATAAAGAGCTCTGGAATTTGGAGTGATGCAGATTCTCCTTCTTTATTTAGTTTTTATTCCATATCTCTGATCATATTCTTCCACAGCTGCTTTGTTTACAGCTCATACATAGTTCAAATCCCCCCCTCATCTTTCATTGTTAAAAGATTGTGAATAATAGTACAAATAAAAAATGTATTTTTATATGAACTAGAACAAATGTTTATCACTATTACAAGGTATTGAGAATATAGTGATACATGGGAAAATACAATTATTATCACTTATGGAATATAGTTGATAGCATTATTGTCGTATTTCTGCATCAATGACAAAGCAAGTACTATATCAATGCTAAGTGTCGATAATAGGAGTGGTATGGGATTTTTTTTCTATTGGACTAAGGAAAACGGTCTAAAATTTACTCAGGCAATGACAACACAACTCTGTGATGAAACGGAGCCACTGAGAGTACACTTTAAATGGAGTGCACAAGGCACGGGGCTGTATAACACAGTGAACCATGTGGTGGATCATGGACTGTGGTTGACACAGCAAACATGAGAATGTTCTCTCATGAACTATAACAAATGTACTCATATATGGTGTTAATAACAGGTTTATGGAAAAAATACACCAAATGTAAGCTATGAACCATCATTAGCAGTAATATTTCGATGATGTTCTTTCATAATCTCTAACAAATGTTCCACAACAATGCAAGGTGTTGATGGAGGGGTGATGTAAGGGGATTCTGCATGTTATGCATGACTGTTTCGTAAGCTCAATGACTTTTCTAATAAAAAAAATATTCAAAAATCAGGCAGAGTATACTATAGCAACCACTGCTTGTTGCTTTTTCATCCACTTGTTTTTGAACGTCCTCACTTAACTGTTACATTTCACACCATTGAATTTGAATACATTTAAAATATTTCATCTTTCTGTCCTCATAAGTTCTTATGCTTTATATTATATTTGATTTATCATTTTGTATCAAAGTCATTTTCTCCTATAGTGATTGGCTCTATTGAAGAGGAGGAGTCTATGAGATTGTGTGAAAAATAGATTATATCCGTCATGGGTTTGTAACCCCGATTGCACATTACAATCAAATGTGGACTTTAAGAAAATACTGATGCCCTTGCTCCACTGTTAAAGATTCTGCCCTAAGGCATCTGTGATGGATCCTGGACATTATCAGTGTTTGGCAGCACCTAAATACATACATAAATAAATAATACATAATATCTTATGTATTATTTCTAATGTTATATATTATGTCTAATATATAAAATTGAGGGTCACTGACATATTCACTGGCAATTTCATATGATTCCACTTAATAAGAACATTTGCTACTTAAAACCACTGTATTCCATAGTACATTGAGATAAGCATTATCTCCATATTTCAAAATTAGAAAATAAAAGATTATAGAGATTAAATGACTTGAACATCATCCTAGGCCATGTAATCAGAAAGTGGTGGTACCTGATTTGAAAATGCAAATATCACTAATGAAAGATTTGAATTATTGTTGGAGATTAAATCATGCCTTCCAAAAAGAGACATGTTCAAGTCCCAACCCTAGGTCCCTTTGGGTATGAACCCATTTGTAAATAAGATTTGTGTAGATGTTATTCGTTAAGGCATGGCCAAACCCTGAGTGAGGATGGTCCTCAATCCAACATGGCTGATGTCCACATAAGCAAAGAAAATTGGACGTGGAAATAGATGCCAGAGAAGGAGGCAGCAGAGATGGATTGATGTGAGAGAGGCAGAGACTGAACCACCCACGCAATAGTTCAGACTTCAAAGAAATCATGGCCTGCAGATACCATTGGACAGTTAACCTCGAAAATTATGTGACAATACATTTCTGTTTTTTAATCTGACCGTTTTGTGGTATTTGTCAAAGAAGCCCAGGAAAACTGATAATTATCTGCAACAAACTCAATTTGCTAAAGTACGAAAGTAACAATCATGGGAAAATGTTCAACAAAATTAAGATTATAAATCTGGAGACAAATTTTATCTAAGTCATAACTATCAAAAAATTAACTAATCTTGATAGTCAGCTGCAAATATTACTCATACATAAACATTGTGATTAATCAAGTTTTAATTCTCAAAAGGAACTGAATAAATTGCAATTTATTGATATTGTTCTTGACTATGGAAATTCCTATAATTGTTTTCAATAAATTTGATGAATAGCATGTGTCCTTGACAATAGTTTACTACAGTGATTTCCTAAAGTTCTATTCTGGACTTCTGAGAATTGCCATCTGAATTAAAAAATAACCTTTCACAAAAAAACATTCATGATATTCCATTTTCTTTTAGGTTTTTACCCAAAAAGGTATGATAGCATTTGTTAAATTTCCATACAAACATAAACACATTATATTGTGAAGAGATATAATTTCTAATCAACCCTCCATGCAGAAAAGTTTTGTTCTTATTGTGACTCTAAAAAAAATGATTGTGAACTTGGGGCCTATTGTAGGCATTGGGAAATTTCTAAAATACTCATACTCACAAAAGTGCACCATTACTGGGAATAATAAAATCAAGGCATTAAGCACAAGGAAATCTCTAAATGTGTTGCCATCATGAGCATAGTGTAAGTTTAGCTCTTTATAATTTCCACACTTGTGGCTGAAGTTAGAAACCATATGGTGATAGAGAGAATTAGCCATATTTTAAAGAACCAGCCAAAAAGTTTTGCTTATTTCAGGCAACAAAATTATTTTTCCTAAAAGTATCTGGTGACAAAACAGCTCATCAAATGATGCAATGATACATTAGTCTGTCTTTGATATCATTGCTCATTTGCTTAATTGATATTGGAAGTCATTTAAGTTTGTAGAAGAAAGCCAAAACAAAATGAAACAAAATCAAAGCTATAACTCTAATTTTTAAGGCTTTGAACTAAAGGACTAACTCCAATCAATTTGTTGGTATTTGGAAAATATTAATAAAATATAAACAGGAATTAACATGGAATTGAAATAGCATCACTATTAACTATTGAGATTTAAATTGGACAGCATTGGGGTAAATATATATTTTGATAAATATTGCTTGCACAAAAACCTTCATATTGTTTTAATTTTTAAAAGTAATCTCTATCAGGAAAAAACTATAACAAAAGTTATTTAAATGCACTAAAATTCAAAATAAATGATAGACTTGTATTGCTGGTAAGGTTTGTATTGTAAGGTTTTTAAGAAACCAAGTATACAAATGTTTTATTAAGAAAGTAGCTGTTTCAGTAACAAATTACTTTGTGTGAGGGGAGGCTAAGTGTTTTTGCTAACTTCCTCACTTCCTCCTGAATTATCTTATATGTATTTTCATACACTCATGCTGGCAAGATACTTGTCCAAACTATGGAAAATCCTATGGCCTAAATGGTTCTGTTTCAAATTGGTGAAATTTATTTCAATAAACAAATGTAAATATTTAAACTTTAACATGCTGTCATCTAGGGAATAAGAACATGGACAGAGTTTCTAATTTATGCAATTCTTTCATTATTCTTTACATACTTATTGAAATCCTCCATGTGCGATGTTAACCTAGGTGTTGGAAATACTGGGGGGTAGCATGTAGAAAGGCCGGGATTGTGGGGGAGATTGTTTAGTTAGGGTGGTGAAGGATGCCTCATTGGAGTGGTGGTGTTTAAGTGAGACCTGCAATGATGAAAACGGACAATCGTCTGCAAAGAAGAGTGTTCTCCACATGGAGAATAGAGGGATAAAATATCCCTATAGTGAGCATGAATTTGGTGTTTTTGAGAAATTGAAAAGAGAGAAGAGGTCAAATTTTGTAAACCAGAAAAGAATAGTAAGAAATGTATCTAGAAAGACAGAAATAAACAATAACTAGATTTAGTCTTTATAGTGATATACAGTGATATAGACTATAGTGTCTAAAGTAAGGCATGGGGAGGGGTTAGGATTTTTTCTAATTATAGTAGGAAGCTTTTTTTTTTTTTTTAAAGTTTAAAAGATCTCACTAACTGCTCTGTGGGGAGGGGATTATAAGAAGAAACATTGAAAATCTAACTGGCATTTAGAGATTTCAAGAGGTAAATACTAAATTTTACTTTTTTGTGAATTTAGTTTTAATGCTATACACTGTGCCTACCGAGTTATTCTGAAATAATTCTTGATATAAACACTACATTTCTTCCTAAGATAGCTGTAGCAGTTTGGCAGTTTGCTATAGTTATGAATTCCAAAAATAGATATTGGATTATGCTTGTAAACTGATCTGTTCATCTGGGCATGATTAAGTTATGATTAGGGCATTGACTGGGTCACTTCAGTAGGGCGTTGAGCAGCTCCCCTTGGTGGGTGGGAAGTCAAAGACAAAAGACATGGCAAAAGACAGAATTGGAGTTTTGAGTTGGAGTTCTGATGTTGGAGTCTTGAGCTGAGCCCTGGGAAGTAAGCATACTGAGGAGCTTGGTCGTGAGGAAGGAGAGGAGGCCCCGGGAAAAGAGACGAGCTGTTCACCTGATAGTCTACAGCTGGCCTTGTGGAGAGAACAAGCAGCTGAACCTCGAGAGAATCAAGCCCTGGGAAGAGAGGAACCCAGGAAGCCGGACCACTCAAAGAGTTGGATGAGGGAAGTAACTTATGCTTTATGGCCTGGTAACTGTAAGCTTCTACCCCAAATAAATACCCTTTATGAAAAACAACCGATTTCTGGTATTTTGCATTAGCACCCCTTTGGCTGACTAATACAGTAGCATTCTTCAAAATGTGATCCTGGCATTGGAGAAGAATCATTTGCTTCATTAGTTAAAAATGCAGATTCTGGGACCGCCTCCCATACCTCCTCAGTTAATGATTGGGGAGGAAACTACTCAGGTGACTTTTATGTATGTGAAAGTCTGAGAACCATTGTTCTCAAGAGTGGCTGTGTAGCAGTTTGATAATGTTTATGAATTCCAAAAATAGATATTGGATTATGTTTTTGAACTGGTCTGTTCATCTGGGCATATTAGATTGGATTGGGATTCAGAGATTTCACTTTCACTTGATTAAATAATGATTAAGGCTTTGATTGGGCCACGTAAGTAGGGGGCGGGGACTTACAGAGAAAACGACATGGCAGAAGAGAAAGTTGGGTTTTGATCCTGGAGCCTGAGAAGTAAGCACACAGAGAAGCAGATACCTGAGGCAAGAGAGAAGTCTCCATTAGACATGGCAGAGGCCCTGGGAAGAGAGAAGAGATGTTCACCTGACAGTTTACAGCTGGCCTTGTGGAGAGAGCAGAGCAGCTGAGCCCAGAGAGAAGTGAGACCCAGGAGAGAGCTGAGACTTATCCCAGCCTACAACTGATATTGGAAAAAGCTGGAACCATGGAGTCTTAAGAGGAAGAGGAAGCCCAAACCCTTGTAGACGTCTGCAGCCATCATCCTCCAACAGGTGGCAACAGACTTTGGTGAGGGAAGTAACCTACAGTTTATGGCCTGGTAACTGTAAGCGTCTACCCCAAATAAATATCCTTTATAAAAGCCAACAGATTTCTGGTACTTTGCATCAGCACCCCTTTGGTTGACTAAGACTGGCTGTTACTATGCTATAGAGGTGTTAGTCATGTCAAATAAGGCTTCTGAAAGAAGGGGATTCTTGAGCTGAGTATTGAATGAGAAATCAGTGTGTACCAGGTAGAAGAGAGTGAAGAAGTCATTTCACTGTAACAAGAATCATGAGTAAAGGTAGTGAGAGACCTGAGTCAGAATGGAAATTCATCATAGGTATTAGGGAAGCAGAAGTGATGTGGGAGAAAGAGACCAATGGAGGAAAGATTTGAATGACCTTCTAATTCAAATTAGACTTTTTGCAAATGCATTTCTAACAGCTGTGCCACAAGTGGACTGGAGAAGGGAAAATGGACAACATGGAGGCCAATTGGGAGACTATTGTACTAGTGCAAACAGGAATAACTAATGTGAAGGAGGCATTTTTGGTGTGTAAAGAGAATGGAACATGGAGGGGTTCATCAAGCATCTGCCTTGTCTCTTTTCATGGACTGGGTTTAGCTCCATTGACTAGACAAAGAGTCAGTTTACATTAGTCTTCAAATGAGGCTCTTTATGAGGCTACACGCAAGTGAGTAGAAGCTTTGTGAGCTTTCAGAAACCAGATTCATCAAGGGGACACAAGAAACCTTACAATGGGCCGCAGCAACATCTAGGTTGCTCAAAAGAGCCTCTGGGTAGCAAATGAAGGGGAGCTTAAGTCCTCTTGTTATTTTGGCAGGACTCTTCATTTAGAGCATTATAAAAAATGGGGGAAATATGATTTTTGAAATCCCTGAGAAACAGCACAAAAATATTTAAGAAATGTAAGCTTTAGTATATAAAATTTTCTTATATTTGCAAACAAAGTTGTTGAACATTCCTGAAAGCTGTCTAAAATCAGATTAAATAAAATATCCCCATCTTCATTCAACCTGTTTCAAGATCTGATATATTTCTAAATGACCGCCTCTATAATAATAGAGCATGTAAGAATTAATTTTACCGAGAATGATGAAAACAAATAACTGTCAGCACTAATAGGAATATTTGGGTCTTAATCTAATTTCAAACAGTATAGATCATTTCTATAATGTTTTGATAACTGAATCAAAATGAAATAAAATCAAGTTCAAAGCAACAGAGAATATGAATCATAAAACAATTCATCTAATGTTATATATGTGCATTATGTCAGAAAACAAAACATTCCTTCTTAGGAACTTATTAACCATATAATAATCGTCCTGAAAAATTACAGTTCACTTAATAACTAACAGGTGGAGTGAGGCAGCAAGTGTAAAATGTGTATTCATGCCAGCATATATTTAAATTCCTGTAGAAAAAAGGTTTTC
>JAQZBX010055733.1:0-18343 GCA_029593785.1 Cabassous unicinctus | reverse complement strand
AAAAAAAAAAAAAAAGCATATTAGTTAGCTACAGTAGTAAAACAAAACAACAACAACAAAAAACCCGCATGGTACTGGCATAAAGACAGACATACTGACCAAGGAACTGAACTGAGAACTCAGAAAAAGACCCTCACATCTACTGTCAAGCGATTTTGACAAGGCTGTCAAACACACCCAACTGGGCCAGAATAGTCTATTCAACAAATGGTGCTGGGAGAACTGGATATCCATATCCAAAAGAAAGGAGGACCCAGATCTCACACCTTATATAAAAATTAACTCAAAATAGATCAAGCACCTAAATATAAAAGCTACAACCATAAAACTCCTAGAAGAAAATGTAGGAAATATGCTTAAGATCTTGTGGTAAGCAGAAGTTTCTTAAAACCTATACCCAAAGCATGAGCAATGAAAGAAAAAAATTAATGGGACCTCCTCAAAATTAAACAATTTTTGCTTCAAAAGATTTTGTCAAGAAAGTGAAAAGGCAGCCTATTCAATGGGAGAAAGTATTTGGAAACCACATATCTGATAAGGGTTTGATATCCATGTTATATAGAGATCATATAACTCAATGATAAAAAGACAACCCAATTTTTAAAATGTGCAAAAGACTTGAATAGACATTTTTCCAAAGAGGAAATACAAATTGCCAAAAATCACAGGAGAAAATGTTCAACATCACTAGCTATTAGGGAAATGCAGATCAAAACCACAATAAGATACCATATCACACTTTATAGAATGGCTATTATTAAAAAAAGAAAAAGAAAAAAGAAAGAAAAGAAAACTACAACTGCTTGAGAGGATGTGATGAAATAGGAACACTCCTTTGCTGTTGCTGGGAATGTAGAATGGTGCAGCCTCTGTGGAAGACAGTTTGGCAGTACCTCAAGAAGCTGAATATAGAACTGCCGTAGGATCTAGCAATCCGTTACTAGGAATATATTCATAAGAACTGAAAGCAAGGACATAAATTGACATTTGCATACAATGATCATAACAGTATTATTCACAATTGCTAAAATATAGAAACAGCCCAAGTTTCCATCAACTGATGAATGGATAAACAAAATGTGGTATATACATACAATGGAATACTATTCAGCTGTAAGAAGAAATGAAATTGGGATGCATATGACAACATGGAGGAATCTTGAAGACATTATGTTGAGTGAAATAAGCCAGACACAAAAGGACAAATTTCGTATGGTCTCACTAATATGAGCTAAATATGAAGAGTAAACTCACAGAGATAAACTCTAGAGTATAGGTTACCAGGAGATAGACTGTGGGTTGAGAATGACAGCCAAAGCTCAATATATGTAGAATTTTAATAAAGTTTATTGTAAAAGTGTGGAAATGAATAGAGTTGATAGTAACACATTGTAGTGTGTATAATTAACACAGCTAATTTATAAATGTGATAGTGGCTGAAAGGGGCAGTCTATGGACATAAATGTCAATTGAAAGGAAGCTAGTGAATAATCTAGGAACTGCATAACAGTGATTTCAGTGGTGTGTGAAGATTATGGTTAATAGTATAAATATAAGAATGTTCTTCTTTTACAAACTTAAGAATAAGGTGATACATGGGAAAATTACAACTAATGTAACTTATGGATGTTAGTTAACAACAATATTGTGATATTTTTGCAGCAAAGGCAAAGAAGATATTATATCAATTCTAAGAGACAAAAATGGGGAGTATATGGGATTTTTCCTTTTGGAATAATGAAAACGTTCTGAAATGGACTGAGGTGATGACAGCACAGCTCTGTAATGAAAATGAAAACCACTGAGTGTACACTTTGAATTGTTTATACAAAACACGGGAATGTATAACACAGGGAATCCAGTGGTGGAAGATGGACTATGGTTAACCGGACAAATATGAGAATGTTCTCTCATAAACTATAACAAAAGTAAAATACTAAGACAGGGTGTTAATAATCTGGTGGGTTAGGAGAAAATACACCAAATGTAAGTTATGGGCTATAGTTAGTAGTAATATTTTGATGATGCTCTTTCATAGTTTGTAACAAATGTTCCACAACAATGCAAGGTGTTGGTGGTGGGGTAATGTATGGGTGCCTTGTATGATGATATGCATGTTTGTTTTGTTAATTCACAACTTTTATTATGCATTTATTGTTTATGTATGTTCATGAATGAATGGTATACTTTAATAAAACTTTATTTTTAAAAATCTATCATCTATGGAACTACACAGTGAACCCTAAGTTAAACCATGGGACTGTAATTAACAGTACAAATATAAAAATGTGCTATCATCAATTATAACAAATGTTCTACACAAACACAAGGTGTTGGTGGTGGGGTGGTGTATGAGGATCCTGTATTTTTTACATGATTGCTCTGTAGACCCATAACTTCTTTAATAAAGGGGGAAAAAAGGATCACAAGGAGGACCAGTCTGTGTGGCTGGGTGTGGTGCACCACAGGTGAGGGTGAGAAATTGGTAGAGGGTGGTTTTAACCAGGTTGGGTTTGGCCAGGTGAGTCTAACAAAAGGAGAGTCACAGAGAGTTGAGGATACATGTCAAGGAGGGATTGTAATGATAGATCGTGAGATCTAAACTGGGTGAGGGACAGGGTAAAGAGGAAGAATCTGTGGATCACAGGCCTTGGCAGGGCAGAGGATGGTTGAATTTGGATACCAGATGGAGTGTGTGGAAAGCAAAGAAGTGTTTGTTGGTGACAGGGTGTTTGAGAACATGGAAGGGGATGTAGGTTTTGGAAATGACGAGGTCTACAATAAGACCAAGAGAGCTGGAGGCTGAGGTCCAGTGGAGGAGAAAGTCATTGAAAAAGAAGAGTTGAAAACTGAAAGCCACATTACTGGAAGGATGGTCTACATCAATGGTTCTCAACCAGAAGCAGTTCTACCCCCACCCCCACCCAGGGGACATTGGGCAATTTATCCAACCCCAAAAGTCAATAGTATCAGTACTATACTGGACTAGTGAGGTTAATTTTAATGAAAAGACAGCTAGAGGATAATCTAGGGATTGTATAACATAGTGATTTTGGTGGTAGATGAGGATCATGGTTAATAATATAAATGCAAGAATGTTCTTCTACCACAAGGTGTTAAGAACATGGTGATTCATGGGAAAAAAAACAACTAA
The DNA here is from genome assembly GCA_029593785.1 of Cabassous unicinctus. NCBI lineage: Eukaryota > Metazoa > Chordata > Mammalia > Cingulata > Chlamyphoridae > Cabassous > Cabassous unicinctus. Next base: position 15,189 of record JAQZBX010055733.1, on the reverse strand, counting down.
TATATCTTATAGACTATAGTTAACAGTAATATTTTTGTAGCAAAGGCAACGAAGGTACTGTGTCAAAGCTAAAAGGTAAAAAAAAGAATATAGGGTTTAGTTTTATGAGGTATGAATATGATTAAGCATTTTTTATAAATTTTCTTCATTAACAAGGAGACCTTGGTCATGTCATTTAACCAAACTTCTCATTTATGTATCTTTCTGAACACTGGAGAAACAATTGAGTTTGTTTTTAGGATTATGAAATAAATGTACCTGGACCGAAATGCTTTTAAAAAATGAATTTTTTCTGGTTTGGGGTGTGAGAGGGTGCAATTTGTTATCTGAGGTGCTCTGCCAACAAGGCCCTCTCTTCCCTCCCTGACCCAGCTCTTGGACACCACAGAGAAAGAGTCCTGAAGCTTACAGAAGAGTTTTTAACAATGTGGGAAAATAATGATATACTAAGTGTTGCAATAAGAATTAAACCCATGTTACATAGTATGTGTTGATTTTATAAAACACTCTCAAACCCACACTTAGCCATAGAACATTGCCTGGAAGGGGACATACTGAAATGATGGTGGTTGCCTCCTGTTTGGATTTTAGGGCATTTGTATTTTCTTTCTCAGTTTTTTGTTTGTTTGATTTTTACTTTTCCAAGATTTATTTGAGTATGCATCATGGCTATAATCAGAAAAAAATTTACCTAGAAGTTTTTTATTCCTTTCTCTTCCAATATTCACCCCAATATTCAGTTGGCACCAAAACCTCATGCCTTGCATCTCTGGTGATGTCTCTCCCCTGACTAAGAAAATTGTAATCTGTCTATATTAAAAGTTATGACTAAATTCATATACTGTTTCAAAATTAATGGTTGACACAAGTGGTAAACAATGATTACATTTCCTTTCTTGTATGCTCTTTTGTTTTTCCTGATGTTAAAATTTACCTACTCTGTGAGGGAGGGGGCTGTGACAGAGTTGGGGTATAAACGGGATTCTGAGGGGGGTTGTCAAAACTCAGAGTTGGGTGGTCATTACTATGGTGTTGACCTTATAGTCACTAAGCTATGATTTTAGTGTAGTTTTTCTGAATCTGTGTGTTTTTTCTTATAAAAGTTTTACAAAACCATGCAATAAAACAAAAAAAATTACCTATTATTTGCCTTGTTTTCTTTGAACCCAAATTTAAGTCCTTCTACACAACCCCAACCATTTTGTACAATAATTTTTAGTAAAATTTTCTACAAAAATGTGCCAGATGATCTATGGGTTCCATTTTCCCCTGGAAATCCCTCTGGGTGTATGCTATCCTCCTACACTAATCTGGGTTGCTTGCTTGCTAGGTGTGTTGCTCAGCTGTCAGCCTGAAACTTCTCTTTACCCCCTTCCTGTGTGAGATTCCTTTTTTCTGGATCCACATTTTCTTTCTTTACATGAAAAAGAGCACACTTGAAGGATTTTTGTTGTTGTTGTTGTTGTTGTTTGAGATTTTGCATATCTGAAAATAACTTTATTCTACCCTCATATGACTGATAGTTTGGCTGGGTATAGAATTTGCAACTAAACATCGTATTTATTTCAGAATTTTGAGGACATTTTCCTATTGTACCCTAGTTTCAAATCTTGTTGGTAATAGGTTTGATGCCATTCATATTCTTAATTTTGCTTTCTGTTGTTGTTGGAGTCTCATCTTCAAGTCCTGTATTTTGAAATGCCACAATTACATGCCACAGTGTAGATCTTTTTCATTCATGGTGCTGGATATTAGGTGGGCCCTTTTATCAGAAGACCCTGTCCTTTGGTTTTGGCAAATGTTCCTATTTTTTTTTCTTTGATAATTTTCTCCTCTGAGTTTATTAATAAACTAATGGATCTCCTGAATTAATCCTTAATTTTCTTATTTTTTCTCTCTTTTATTTTCCATCTGTCTTTTTGCTCAATTTTCTGGAAAAGCTCCTTGACTATCTTTTGACACTCCTACTAATTTTTATGTTGTCATATTTTTAATTTCTAAGAGCTTTCATTTGTCCTTTTTATTGCACTTTTTTTTTTCATGAATGCAATATCTTCACCTATCTTTGAATAAACATAGTGTCTTTGAAGTGTACTTCTCTATATTTTATCTCTGTTGTTACTGATTTCCTCTTTATCTGTTGATTTGTTTTGGTCTCTTTTTTATGTTGGACCTTTCCCTCACTCTATGTCTGTAACCCTTGGCTGTACATTCCTATTTTAGAGTGAAGCACTAAAAAGCCAATTGCATGCTCTGTGTACTTGGGCACAGGTGGTTAGTGAATATGCTTTGCTGTTGGACCATTGCAAAGGTGCCCAGCTGGTTTATTCTTTCAGAATCCATAGGTCTTCTTCCTGGGTTGGTTTTGTATCTTTGAGGAATCATCTTCCAATATCTTGCCTGGAGAAGTAGAAGTCTGGTTGCCAGGCTCTTGGAATTAGCAGGAAAAGGCAACTGGTGAATCCCTTTGCTAATCATACAGATTGTCACTTAAACCTATTGCCCAAATAGCCTCTTATCACACACTTCCCTCTGTGCCTGGAATGCCCAAGTCCACTGTCTCTCTGGACCGGTGCCTCAAAGGAACATATTAATTGTCCAATGTTTGTATGGAGGAGGAGAGGTGCGGCTGTAAGGGCTGAGACTGAAGAGGACCTGAGGGCTTAGGTGAAATGTACACACAGCTTTTTTCTCTCTTCTTTTCAGCCTGTCTTAATCTCACCTTCCCTGAACTCTGCTTCCTCCAATTTCCGATTCTTTCTGAAATTGTTTTATGCTGTTGTGCCCTGCATGGGTGCTTAGGTTTGACTCACATTCACTCTACTAGATCATTTGCTGTTCCTTCATGTTGTCTGTCTTAAAGTATTGTGGCTTGAAATTCAGATACATCCTCGTCTTATTGAAAATAGTGATAGAGCATTTACTTTTTGTTCTCTTTGCTTGGGGATGATTGTGAAGGAAGGGAGCAGAAATGTCTTCATGCCATCATTTTAAAACCAGAAGTCTCTATCTTGGCTTTTAATATAACTTTGATTCTATTTCTGGTTTCCTATATCCTTTAAATTTCTGAAATGAACATGTGAGTATTTATTACTTTAATAATAATAAATTGCATCGGCTGTATGGGATCGATGCTCCCTCTCAATTAGAGGTGGAGTGGACATCACCATCCTAGAATCCTCAGGATTGGGGAATGAACTATGGACCATAGTAGACTTACTGGTAATCTACTATATATTTATTGTGATTCTAGCAATGGAAGAAATTACAACATTGATGTGGAGGCAGTGGCCACTGGAGGCTCTGGGGGCAGGAAGAGGGAAAAACAGGTTTAATACAGGGGCTGTTTCAGGACTTGTGAATCATCCTGAATGACATTGCAACAACAGATATAGGCCATTTTATAATTTTCCTATAACCTGAAGAATTGTGTGGGAGAGAGTGTAAACTACAATGTGAACTATGGTCCATGCTCAGTGGCAATGCCCCAGGATGCGTTTTATCAATTGCAATGAATGTGCCACACTAATGAAGGATGTTGTCTATGTGGGAGGGTGTGGGAAGTGTGGGGAGTGGGGCATATGCGGACCCCTGTATTTTTTGTGTAACATTTATGTAACCTAAGTATCTTTTTCAAAATAAAAATATATATATATATAAAATAAATTACACACACCAAACACATACACAAACACAATAAAAGTTATTTTAAAACATGGGGCCCTAGAAGGCCTGGAGCAGCCAACCCTGCATCTCCCTCCCTCTCTTGCTGAGCCACCTGGGCCTATGAAGCCCTTTACCCTTCATTTCTCAGCTCTCTAAAACCCTCCTGGTCAGGGAGGTTCACTCCTGGGTTCCTCATTTCCAGGTCAGGGCTAGTTATCAAGCAGCTTTTGCCACTATGCCAGCTTATCATCTCTAGGCAGTGAGGATCTAATCACGCCATTTCAAATGTTCCTGCCTCCAAAGCCACCAGTTTTATTTTTTTTAAGTGCATTTTATTTTTTTAATCCTCCCCCCCCGCCCCCCCCCGCCACACACACACACAGATGGCTCCATTGTCTGCTCATCATCTTTAGGAGGCACCAGGAACCGACCCCGGGACCCCAATTGCTTGAATCACATCCGCTTCCCCCCACAAGAGGTTTTTTTTTTTTTTAAGATTTATTTATTATTTACTTTATCCATTTTTAACCCACCCTGCCCCTCCCTGTTTGCTGTTTTGTGTCCATTCTCTGGGCAATTCCCTCTGTTTCCTGCCCTCTCTCCTCATCCTTCTCCTCCTGTCTTTACCGGGATTCAATCCTGGGGACCTCTGTGGGATAGAGGTGTTCTGCCACCTGCGCCACCTCAGTTCCTGGTTTTTCAGCGCGTCTTGTCTTGGCTCTCCCTTGTGTCTCTCTCCTGTTACGTCATCATCTTGCTGTGTGGCTTGGCGGGGCCTGGCGGCACACCCGCGCACAGGGCCTGGGGGCTCGCCTGCGCGCGGGACCTGGTGGCGTTTTTCTTTTTTATTTTACCGGGAGGCCCGGGGATCGAACCCAGTCCCCTCCATATGGGAGACGGACGCCCAACCATTTGAGCCACATCCACCCCCCACAAGAGTTTTTATAAGAGAATTCAACATGCATTCATGTGTTGCTGCACCAGCACATGGGTTTCCATTGCCATGGCTGACATTCCAGTTGATAGGCGGGGCCATTATTCTCCATGACTTCTTCCTACAGTCCTGTCCAGCCCCTTCACTTGGACATTCCTGAGTGGCCCTTCTGAGGCAGGTACCCTGGGCGCTGAAATGTTCTTGAACTTCACAGGCTCTACCAGGTCCAAGGAACTCTGAGACCTCAGGATCTAACATGTTCTCACAAACTCAGACTCAGGACTCTTAGGGCTAACAGTTATCCATTCAGGAATCCCAAAGCTGCAGAAATACACATTTGCTTCCTGAGCCTGAGTGTTCGAGCCCTCTCTGATTGGGCTCCACTTTAGCTTGAGAACACTGCCTCAATTTCAGCTGTCCCAGGTGAGCACCAAGGAGTCCAGGACTTGGGGGTCCAGAAATGCTTTTTACCTCCCCCTCCCTTCTATGCACCTTCAAGCTTCAAGCACTCCTCCTCCACTCCCTGAGATCTTCTGCCTCCTCCACCACTAGGGGTGGCAGGCTTTTATAGCCTGACCTATAATTAGATTTTGCTGGGACTCCTACGAGAATTGATCCAGCCAATTAAGTCAGAAAATTCCTCTCTAAATTTAACATGTCCATCAATTCCACCCAAAATGGTAGCATTGATTAGGTGGTCTGAGTCTTTGAGATTTTTTTAAAAATCCAGAATAAACTACATTGGGCTTCCCTCTATGTCACAGGTTTATTAATTTCTCAATTTTGCTTTTATTAACTCAGTATTGTAAATACCTCATAGAATAACCCTCATCAATACTCTCCCGCTAGGCTCCCACATGGACCATTTCCATTCTGGAACTGGAGCCGTTGCCTGAAAGGGCTGCCAAAGGAACAGGCAGGAATCCCCTGTTGCATTGCCTTCTGTATATCTTGTGTCTCTACTTGTAAATTGGTGTATCCCCAAACTCTTTTCCAAAAAATGGTTTAGGGCATTATGTGTGTGTGTGTGTGTGTACATACACCCACAAATGGGAAGACAGCCACTATTAAAGTCAAACTCTACTTAGGTCATTTCCTCTACCCCAAGACCATCTGCTACTCCCAGGCATTGCTCTGACTGAATATACCATGCTAAGAGGAGCCCACACACATATGCACAAAGATAGAGTTACATTGGGAGACTGGATGTCATCTTTAATTAATAATGCCACAGCCCAACACCTTTTTGATGCTGTAGCAGATTGTGATTGTGTGTGTGTGTTCCTGAACAGTTGAGGGGCCAGCAGACTCCCAAGCAAGTCTCAGCCAACAACTCTGTAGAGCAGCAATGGGAAGAGAGTCTCCAGAGATGTATAGGTCTTGGACTCCTGCCTCCTAGGGTCTTGAGCTTCCCTTTCTCCTCGGGCCACCTTTCGTGCATTCAGAAGAAGGTAAGGCTGAAGCTGGGTGAGCCCAGATTAAAGAGCTTCTCAGCAAAGATCAGCTGCCAGTTCCCAAGTCCTCATTGCCTCTGACCAGAGGGAGGTCCCTGGGCAAAGTGCAGACTGCTCAGCAGAAGTGGACAACTTGGGCTGACCTTGGTCCCCTATGTCACACTGGGGCAGCACCACGATGGCCCAGCCCTGGGCAGAGAATCCAGAGCTTCTGGGACCATTTGATTAGTTCCTTTCAGAGATAATCAGGATGTAGCCCAGGCCCTTCTGGGGCCAGCCAGAGAGGGGTATACTTGGCTCATGGTGGCCACAGGAAGTCATTTCCAACTCCAACCTCAAAAGCCTGCCCTCCTGCTGTCACCACTCCCCAATTCCTCACATGTCCAGGAGGTCCGCAGCGCAGACATGGCAGGGGAGTGGGTTTGCATGATGTTGGGTCACAGGAGGCCATGAGAGACCTGGGCTGAGCTGAAACTGCAGGTTGGTGCCAGCCTGAAGCCAGTCCTCTCCCCCATGGTCACCGCCAGCCAGAACTCTTTGAAGCCAGGTGGGACCCACACTAGGTTCTTGACCTAGTGTGGAGGGAGAAAACCAAACTAGCTCCACTGTCCCATCTTCACCTGCTCTGTGCCTTAGGAAGGCAAGGAGCTCAAGTCCCCAGGATGGTGGTATCAGCTGTTGGGGAAACACCGTTGTCCAGGTGAGGGCTCAGGCCGGAAGCTGTGCTTGTTCAGTGGGCTGGGGTAGTAGGTGGTCGTGTACACGTTGGTCTGCTGCAGTGGGTAGAAGTTGGCTCTGTCATCAGGGATCAGGTTATTCTTGTTCAGGGTCTGTGGGAGAAGGAGGGAACCACAGAGGACAGAGTGAGAGGAGAGATGGAGGAAGGGGCCAGGCCAAGAAGTCAAGAAGCCAGTCAGTGAAGGAACATTCTACCAACTGATATAGTGCTCCTCTCACACCACCAGTGCTACCTCCCGAGTGCCCGCCCAGCTATGCCCAACTTCAGGTCAGAACCATTGTCCCCTTCACCCAGCCCTCCTGCCTGCCCTTTGCTTCTTGGCCAGGCTGGGGGCTCAAGAGGGATCCCACCTTGAACTCCATGGGCGTGTACTTCTCGTTCTTGGGGGTGCCCCCACCCTTATAGTGCAGGTGGTTGGGGGTGGTGGGATGGACGAGTGTGGACTCCTGGGACTGGCGCTGGCAGTGCTGGCAGGACAGGTATACTGCCAAGGTCAGGAGCCCAGAGCCCAGGAAGCAGGAGACACCCGTGGTTACCAGGTGGATGAGACTGAACCCTGGGAGATGGAGAGGCAGGTGGTGAGGAAAGGGCCACTGCGAGGAGGAGCTCCCTAGGGGCTTTCGGGATAGGAAAAGCAAAAACAACAATAGGAGGCTCTGAGACACACAGGAAAGGGCTTTGACACCAGAGTCAAAGGAAATGAGGCTGGGTAGCCTTTCACCGGGGACCTCTCTCACAAGACAGCCTCTGGCTCAAGTCAGAGGTGGCAACCTGAGGGTCTGGAGTCAGGTCACTCGCCCATGGCTACGGACTTTATGACTGCCTCCTGGTTGGGGACATGGACAGAACTGCCCAGGTCACCCCCCGATACATCCTCAGCTTCAAAGCAGTGGAGGGACCCCAAATAAGGATTGGTTGTCTGGAGTAGGAAGTGGGGAGAATCCAGTTTCCTCAGGGTGGGGAGGGCATCCTCCTTAAGGAGGAGGAGAAGGAAGGTATCATGAGGCGGGGTCCGGTTCTTTTTACCTCCGCAGGCGGTGGCCTCCTCCACACTGGAGGCAGGCAGGATCACTGCAAGAAGACAAGCCAGGAGGGGTTAGGGCGAGAGGAGAGGAGAGGGGTCTCTCTGGGAGCACCCCTGCATCATCACTGAGCTGTGGGACTGAATCTGAGGCCTTCACTCCCCTTTGTCTCTTCAGGGGTTCTTAACCAGGGGTCCACAGATCCCCAACGGGTCCGTGAAAAGATTTCAGGGGGTCCGTGAGCTTGGAAAAAAATCAACTTATTATCTTTATTTTCTCTGACCTCCTATGTTGAATGTCATAAAACTATCCGCCACCACCTTCTGAGAAGGGGTCCGTGGAACAAAAAAAAGGTTAAGAACCCCTGCTCTACCCAGACCCCACCTCTAAGAAGAGTTAGCCCCTTCACTAGATGAAGAGCCGCAGGAGGCCCCAGTGTGTGTGTTGAGGCAAGGACATAAGTACTCTCGGCATTTCCCACCCTGCCCCCCAACCTTAGGCTTCAGAAAAGGAAGGAGGTTGGGGGCTCAGAGGGTAAAGGGATGGAGTGAAGGTGCTGCAAGAGGACCTACCAGGAATCTGGCTGTAGGGGCAGGGGCGGCTCTGGCTGCTGTTTCCAGCACAGGAGCTGGGCCCTGGGAAGAGCTCCTCACATCGCCGGCTGCGGCCCTGGGCACCGTCCTCGGTGCACACACTCCACTCTGACCATGGAGACCAGCCTTCTGTGGGATGTAGAGTGGGACCAGGTTAACCGCCCTGGGACTCCCAGCTGGGGGATCAGAGGGCTTCGTGGCGTTCCTGGTCCCCGGCTGGACACACCCATTACCTGGGCAGGCCTGGGTGGCACACAGTGCCTCCTCCGTGTGAAGCCCGAGACAGATGTCCTCGCCAGGGGAGGGTGCTGGGCTGGTACAGGAGCGTGTGCGTTGATAGTGGCCCCCACCACAGGAGGCTGAGCATGGGGACCACGGGGTCCAGCAGGACCAGGCTCCGCGTACTGCAAGGGGGCGGCGTGTGTGAATGGGGTGCAGACAGGGCCCAAGACAGTCTTGAACCCCATCCCAGAATAGCCCTCTCTGCCTTGGGCCACACTGACCTCAACACTCCCACCGCTACCATCCACTGACAGGAAGTGTCCCCCACTCTCAGAGGCGGCAGGGGAAATGCAGGAAGCTACCAGAGATCCCAGGAGGGTGAGAAGTCAACTCCACTTTAAAGTCAGGCTCTTTATCTGGCTAACCCATTGGGGGAGAGAAAAAAGTGATAGAATGGGGAAAGTCCCTGCTCCACCAGAGTAGAGGCTGTGCCCATGGTCAGGGCAGAAATGCGCTCTGGGCCCCTTCTATAGAGCTGGTGACTGGGCAAGGGGGTTCCTTGGGCTGAGGGTGGCCTGGGCAGGCCTGCGGGTCTTCTAGATGGGTTTTCCCTGGGCGGGGGTTTCCCTAAGCAGGGGCTTCCCTGGGCCAAGGATTCCTCAGGCGAAGTGTTACCTGGGCAAGCCTGGGGATTGCAGTCCTGGTACTCGGCGGCATCCCCCACGCAAGGCAGACCCCCGTTGCGCGGCTCCGGGTTCGTGCAAGTTCTCTTGCGGACGCGGAAGCCCAGCTCACAGTCCCGGGAGCAGGACGACCACGGGCCCCAGGCGGCCCAGCCCCCGCTCATCGTGTGCGGGGAGGCGCTCCCGCTGCGCAGGAGATCCTCCACCAGGGCTGGGGAGGGGAGCGGCCTCAGCCACGAGGGAGCCAGGAGCACCCCCCCCACACCTCCACCCCACAGGACTCGCGCCATCTTCCAGCCCTCATGCGCTCCCGCCCCCACCCCCTCGCTCTGGAGCCTGGTAGGCTGGTGGGCGAAGTCGCCGGCTGTACCGTCGGTGTCGCAGGCTCCCGAGCCGTCCGCCGGGCAGGTTCTCGTCTCCGACCTCCTCCTGCCAAACTGCAGTCCGTGAGGGTCCGGCAGGGGCGCGCGGCACGTAAATCGGAAGCGCTGCTCCTGCCGAGCCCCACCCTGCGTCACGTTCACGGGCAGCCACGGGGTCCACGGTGTGTTGCGCCGCACTTCGGGGCAGCTCTCGGGGTTGCACGTCTTGAACTCCTTCGGAGTGGGAGTAGGTGGTGTTTTGTAAGCTCCATAGGCGCGATACCTGCTCTGCGCCCCAGCCAGCCCTGCCCTTGGCCGGAGGTTCTCGCGTCCGTGAGCCCCGCCCGCGCTGCTCACGCTGCCCACGCCCCGGCCCTGCCCTCACCACGCTGCAGCCGGGGCAGGAGTTGCCATTCTCGCAGGCCCGACGCCGCGATTGCACGCCGCCCCCACAGTTGTTGCTGCACTTGCTCCAGGAGCCCCAGGATGACCAAAAGATGGGCACTGGGCAAGGAGTGTTTTCGTTGCAAAACCTGAAGGAGATGATAGGCGGGATAGTGGGTACCCCCTTCCCTAACAAGAGGTCACTAGAGACTGGAAGAACAAGAGTACAGGGGATCGCCTGGAGAATCCTCCACCTCAGGACAACCCTGTCCTCAGAAACCCCCAGGCCACGCCCTAGCTTACCGCTCCTCGCGGCTCTTGCCCACGCAGATGCGGCCCCCGTGGCGGGGAGCAGGGTTGCTGCAACTGCGCTGGCGGACCTGGAAGCCGATCCCACAGGACGTGCTGCACAGGGCCCACGATGACCACGGGGTCCACGCCCCGTTCCTGGTGGGGTCGTGGAGAGGACAGACAGATGACCCTCTGAGCCCTAGCTTCTTAGCTCTAGTCTGCTTATGGGCAGATGGCTTTTGTGTTGTTAGGAAGTGCCTGACAGGGACACAGAAAATAGTTCCTCCCAAGGCCATCTTAGGCAGACTCATACATTCGTTTGTTCATTCATTCCTCAAACAGGTACTGGGAGCCTTCTTCCACATATTAGGCTGTGCTCAGTGCTAAGGACACAGAGATAGGACATGGCCCCTCTCATAAGGGGCAAAAGTACACATTCTCTGGAGAAGAAGGCCCCCAGTCCCCTTTTAGATCTGCAGCCTGACCAGTTCTTGCACTCAAAACCCACACTCTCTCCTGCTCTACCACTGCACAGATTTTGCTCCAACCTCAGACACTACTCTTGACTCAAATTGTGGCTCTACCACTTACTGGTCGTTTAAGCCTGTGAAAGTTAGGGAAACCGTCTGTGCCTCACAGCACCCTCATCTGTAAAGTGGGGGTAATGATTGTATTCCCACCCTGGAGGTGTGGTTGTGAGGATTAAAGTTATATATATATATAAAAGCTTATTTGAGGGGTGCAGCACTATGTGTTAGTTGCACTATAACCCCTGTTTATTGAGACCCTGGTTTCCACGCAGTGTGCACGTACTTTACATATATTATCATATTTAACTCTCCCAACAACCTTCTCAGGTAGGTACTATTACCCTCACCTAGAGAGGCTCAGAGTGGGCAGGTGCCTTGGCCAAGGTCGAGCCTTCAGACATTAGCAAGCCAGGATTGACAGCAGGTCCCATGCTGTTTGGGGGACAGCAAAGCTTACTGAGGCTGAGGTCTGTCCAGGGCTGATTGCCATGCCTGTCCAACCTTCCTGTTTGCATCAGGAGCTCCCACAAGGCAGAAATATCTCTCTCCCACTAGAGTGGCAACTCCCCCCAGGGCTCCTGTTTCCTGCCTCACACATCAGCCACCTGCCCGTCCCCTGCATGGCCCTGGAGTGGTTTCCCACCCTCAGTGCAAATACCAACCCCAGACTGAGGCCGTCGCTGTGCAAGCCTCTGTGCCCTCACATACCTGGAGCAGTTGGCGATGTGGATAGCTGGTCCTAGGCAGTCGCGGCCCCCACAGCGGGGTCGAGGGGAGTCACAGGCTCTGGCCCGACACAGGCAAGAGCCTGAGTTGTCCCCATCTAAGTGCTCACATGGTTGCCATGGTGACCATGGGCCAAAGCCTCCATCCCGTGTCACATTCCGCACCTGCAGATACACGTGGGGGGCAGGACTCCTGTTGCAGAAGGGCCAGGAAAGCCCTCGCAGAGGACTCCGAGGATGCTGATGGGGAGTCATGGCCTCAATTGGGGGTGAAGGCCCGGGGGAGGGGCAAGAAAGGGTTCTCACGGGACACGCAGTGATGTTCTGGGTCCAGAGGCTCATGTTGGAGCTGTCCTGGAGCGTGCTGCAACGTTGCTGCTTCCCGTCCCAGCCGCAGTACGGGTCCCGTGCCCCCAGGCATGCCCTGCCAGACAGAGGTCCTGAGACCCAAGCCCACAGGTCTCCCAGCCTCGCGTGGACACTCCCCCCTGGACACCACTCTCCCCATCCATGTGCCCTCAGTAATAATACTAACTCAGTTCATTGAGCACTTAATGTATGCCAGGCATCATTTTAAGCACTTTACAAGCAAGAATTAATTTAATACAACAACCCAGTGTGGTGGGTATGGTGATTATCCCCATGGTATAGATGAAGAAACTCCAAGAACTGACTAAGGATTCAAACCTGCACCCTCCAGAGGCCACACACTTAACCAAGAGAGTGTACTGCCTTCCCCTAATTTGAGTATTGCCACTCTGCTAGGGCCACAGGAGCTGACACGGTGAACAGAAATCCACCTGGGAGAATGCCTTCCTGTCAGACAGTCTAGATTATAGAGTCATAAAACACCAGAGATGGAAGGAGCTTGACCATCATCTGTCCCAGTGGCTTTAAACCCTGGCTGCACATGAGAATCACCCAAGGAGCTTCTTAAATATATGGATACCTGGGCCTACCCCAAACAAGGATCCTGGGGGGGCAGGGTGGCCTTCTAAAGTTCCCTGGGTGATTCTGATGGGAGCCAGGTTGAGAATTACTGGGATCCATAACACAACTTTTTTATTGTATAAAAAGAGGAAATGGTCAAAGAGAGGGGAGAAAAGAGGTTTCCCCAAGATCATACAAATAGTACAAGGCAGAGCTGGGGCCAGAATCTAGGAATCCCAATCCCCAGGCAGGGCTTTTGCCCTCACGCTCCTGGCCCCCAGAAGGCTGGTTCTGGCATTACACACTGAGTGAATGGGGAATCATCCCTGAAAACACAGGTGCCAGGTTGGGGACACCTGGACAGTCACCTGGGGCACCCATACTGCTCGTGCTGCTCAGTGGCAGGAACTACAGCCCAGTGGCTTAGCATCATGAGAATGAGCTCAGGCTGAGGGGGGCCATATCCCATGTTCCACTGCCCCGGCTCTCAGGGCTAGTCCCTCTGCAATGACCCAGAGTGACAGCTTGCATAGCAATGCATATCCAACTGGCTCCATTTCTATTCCTTTTTCCTTCTGATTAAGTTATTGTATCCTTTAGTTTTTTGGTTTTTTTTTTTAACAAAAATTTACATCTCCACTAATTGGACTTCAAGGGGTCTACAGGAAATGATCCAATCAGGATTTGCTGTCCATTGCTATGTAAACAGAACATTAGATCCTGGGGCCTGAATGAGGTTCCTCCAACACCTAAAGAGCCCACTGCCAAGCCCAGAGGGTCCCTTGGACTCCTTCTGCCCATGTTCCCCAATCTCTAGGCCAGGCCCTGGCTTCTCTGCAGCAGAGAGCTAGAGAAGGTCTAGAGAGAGCAGTGAGGGCAGGAGTGGGGGCAGGGATTTACAAACTGGAGGTTAGAAAACAGATGCTTGGGCTGAAGGAGGGACTGGACTGCAAGGAGGATGGGAGAGACTGGTGCTGGGGAAGGGGAGCTCCACCCTGTATGTAAGTTTGCAGAGGAATCTTCCATTGGCCAAAAGGGATCTTCAGCACATACTTGAGGATGCCGAGGGCTAAAAGAACACACAAAAGAGCCAGGGGATTACAGCTTTTGGTGTCTCAGAATGGAATTGTTCTTCTCTCTTGAAGCTTCAGAGAGCGTCACTTGTCATGTGAGTTCTTTATTTTTCAATGAGTTCAACAGGCCCCAGAGAGAAAAGAGGTTATATGAAAGACCTTACAAAGAAGAGGGTACAGCTCCTCTTATCGCTGAGGAAGACAGTGTTGTCTCCTATCCAAATGTTGTCAACCATGACCCCTTATAAGGGAGGGGATGCTGGGAGCCTTAGTGAGTGAGGGTCTCACTGGACCCCAGTAAGCACACACTGGCCAGACTGGGAATCCAGAACACTCATCTGTTTCCACTTCATTCACTCAAGGAAAATTTATGTGAATCATACAATATAAATATGCTCATATTTTCACCTGGGATCAATGGTTTGATGGGGGGGGGGTTGTTTCACTGACAGACTCCATCAAACTGGACATCTTGGGAATAAATACAATACATGGCGTAAAAGTAGTCCTAGCAACCTGGGGTTTTAAGACTCTGCTCACTGGCTGACATTTGGACCAGGCAGACTGTAAAATTCAACCAATCAGAACTCAGTAGAGCCCACTGCGTAATTTCTTTTTTTTTGCTTTCAGACTCTACAGGCAGTTGATGTGACACTTTATGAGTAACACTGATCAAGAGAGAAAAAAAAAGAATTAGTCATTACTAGTGATTAATAATAATCATAAATAAGATTCTATCCATCAAAAACTGATGTCTGCCAGTAGAGAAAATGGATAAGAGCAGAAAATTTGCATCAGCTTATACAAGACAAAAGCAGATGATTCTGGAGGAATGAAAATTACCTCATGCTTTTTTTTTCCATCTGGGGCCTAGCCAGTTCTAGAGCAGTAGCTCCCAATCCTGACAGTATATTAGAATCTCCTGGAGATTTTTTTTTTAAGTCCAAAAAAAGCAAAACAAAAAATCTGCCTATATATCCAGGTCTTTTTGGAGTAGGCTCAGGCATTGGAATCTTTCAAAAATTCCCAGGGCGATTTTCATGAATGGCCATGGTTTTGAACCACCATTCCAGGACCACTTTGGTTAAAGTTCCCAAGACAAGAAATGAAGGACCTCGTCTTTTCCAATCCATGACAGAATAGAAGGAGGGATGAGAAACAGAGTAGACACTTGCCCCAGCCTCTCCTTCCCAGGTTCCCTCACCCTCCCAGCCTCTCCCACAATCAATTAAAGTCCCAGGGAAGAAACAGGAGACCAAATTCTCCATGGACATGCCTGTCCTGACCTCCCTGTCCTGCCTGCCTCAGAGGCCTGCCCTCCCCTGGGGCACGTGCGCGAGCTCTCTTCTTGTGCACAGCTAATGGGGATAACTTTCCATCCGAGGGGATTCACATTCGCTGCTTTTGGCTAAAGTCCACTTCAAAGCCTACAGGGAATGTTCTTAAGAAAATTAAAGCTCCAGACAGAGGAGCAGCCTTTAGGAGCGGCTGGCATTTTAGAGTTCTTTTCATAATTGGGCCATGGGACCTATAATATATTGCCATGTCTTTTTCACTGCAGTGTCTCAAGCAGCCATTACC
>JAQZBX010055732.1:0-18348 GCA_029593785.1 Cabassous unicinctus | reverse complement strand
CTGTTAGAAAATTTTGTTTCAAAACAAAGTCAATATTCTTTAAACACATATTTCTAGATAGCTATGTGCTAGGCACTGTGCCACACACCAGGAAAAAAGAAGTACCTAAGACAGAAGCAGTCCTGCCTCTGTGGTGTGTGCAGTCTCATTTTTATTGTTTTACTCACAAAGTATTTCACTGCTTTAAAAATGTCCATATATGCTATTTTATTATAACACTCCTTTAAAACATTAGTTGAAAACAATAGTATGTAAAATGTCATCTACTTCATTTTAAGTGTACCAGAAATTTCCCCAAAGTTCAGTTGAGTGTGTTTTTTGTTTGATCACTTCAGCCAATAAGCACTTGATTAGCTTGGAATCACCTGAAAAACATGCATTATTTTATAAATGTTAACATTGAGAGGTGACAAGTAGGTACTGTTGATAAGACTTGTGCATAGCTCATTGCATTTATTTCATTAATCTTTTTAAAAATTAAACTTAGACGTTAATAAGGTCTAAAAGGGGTTTTAATAATTGCATGGATTTTGAAGTATTTATTTATTTTTATAAACACATGATTTTATGTGTCTTTTCACATTTATATACTTAGCGGAAACACTGAAAAAATCATAGAAATGCTCTTAAAACATCAGAGGACAAATAGAAAATGAAATAGAAAAGCAACCATGAAAATAAAGATGAACAGAGAACATTGAAGAAAAAACAAATTGAAAATAAGAATAAAATGCTATATAATGAGGAAAATAGAAGTGCTAGATACAAATAATCAGAAAGCTATAATCTGCTTGAAGACCAGAAAGCAAGAATAGGTGTTTTGCCTCTGAGAACTACAAAACAAGATACCCGAATTGGGGGTAGATATTAAACTCAAGGAGTGAATGGAATATCATTTAACAAAAACTACTGAGTTATGTTAAGATGGTGTGTACGTTACCCTGGAAAAGTTACATTCTTTGTCAAGTTGGTACATATAGGTTATACCGTCAAAATAGAAAAACACAAAAGTTAACACAATTCAAATCTTTAAAATTCAGGTATTACGACCATGATGTTTAAAACATTTAAGTGTCCGTTTCTTTAGGATCAAAGTCTGTCCATCATAGTTATTGAATCGTTGAAAGGAGCTCCTCAGAAAAGCATTTAATGAGGGCCAGAATTATAATACTTTATTTTGTGCTTAATTCTGGCAGGTTCTGAACCAAATGCCAATCGCAAGGCAGCACAATGTCAATTATCAAAGATTACTCACAACATCCAAAGACAGGTGCCAAAGAGATAAGAATGCCATGTGACTAAGAGCTTCTTCCCACGAGAGAATGGTTATTTTTGCAATTATGAAAGATTCTTAATTCATAAATATTATTTTAAATTTGCTGAATAGTCTTGGGGTACTAGGATGCTTACTTGCTCTAAAATGTTGTAAAATTGAAATAACATGAATTAAAAATCCATTTATATTAAAAAAAATTTGAACATATTCATATTAAATATATTATGAAAATATGGTAAGGTAATGTAAGCTAAATGTCTGTTTTATTTATCTGAATGGTTGGAAGAAAATATGTTTTGGTAAAAACTATAGGGAAGATTAACTCAGATGTGATCTTTGGTGACAAAAAAATCCTTGAAAGGTGATAAAAATGAAGGGAAGTAACAAAAATAAAATAGAGATAACACATGTGTCTGAAATTAGGCATGTTATCTTATTTTTTCCTAACATTACAAAGAATCTTTTCTGCAGCAATTATTTTTAAATTTTAGCTAAAAAATACTGTGCTGAAAAATGATTGCCTTCAAAGTCTGATATGTAGTGTTTATTAGATTATTTCTTATATGACCATAGTATTTATGAATTTTCAAGAGGTTATTTTCTCTACTGTCCCATTATTTGTTTTGTACCTTTTAAAATTAATTAGTATCTCCCATGAGCCAGACACTCTCTTTATGTCTACTTCTTTTGTTGCAGTTTGCATCATTATTTTCTAAGTTTGAGCTGTAAGAAGAAACGCATCATAACTTTTTACTCCATTTAGCATAATATCTTGCTCAAGCAGTGAATTTAGTTAAAAGCAAATGCTTTGGGCAGAAAGCAAATTCAAGTAAGATTAAACATTTTGGAGGAAGATGCTAAAGACCTCTGCTTAAAAAAATATTTAATAAGTACAAAAAAAGTAAAAATAGGAGATAGTACTTAAAATATAAAAGAAGATAATTTTAGAATAGACAGAATAATAATCTATAAAACACATTAACTCAATTCCTGATCTTCTGACTCTTTTTGCAAATAAAGTTTTATTGGAACATGGTGTCGCCCATTTGTTTATGTATTGTCTATGACTGCTTTCATTCTACACTGCCAGAGTTGATTAGTTGAAACAAAGACTATACTGATAAGAATTGTACATAGCTTGCAGCTTAAACCATTTACTATGTGGCTCTTGACAGAAAAAGGCCTGCTCTAAATAAGTAGGCTCTATTCTCTCCTTTTATAGTCAATAGTAGTTTACCTCCTATAATTCCAAGACAGATATCCAACAGAAGACTTTTAATGGTAATAAAATTGAGCAAAGTAATCAGATTAGTGAACTGATCATGAATTATATTTCTCTTTTCTACAGGTGGTGAGTTATACAATATACAAACTCATCTGAACTCTGTTTGCAAAACTCTCTTGGACCCAGGGAGGCAAGTGACTGTAAAAGTGCAATATTCAGAGAAAGTATAACATAATATGAAGTTAAATAATTCAGAGAAATGTCTTTGTGGCTTGTTTCAAGCACAACTATACATAATGATTACAATCTTTGCAGCATTCTATTTTTTAAAAAAGCAGCCAATGAATGCATCTCTTTTGAAATCTTAGTGATTTTCTGGATGAGTGATCATACAATAATCTGATTACTTGAAAATATCAACTTCATCTAGGTCTCAAATAAAAAAAAAACACATTAATTGAACTACTAATGCAGAATGTATATTTCATAGGTTTTTACATAGCTTTTAGCCCAATCCATCAGAAACCATCTGCCTATCTAAACTATCTGCCTACTTAAACTATGCTTTTGCACATGGTATTTTTCTGATCGATTGTCTTAAAATTTATATTGCTATTCTTTATATATTTTTATACTCCTACAACCTTATACCTGAGCTCTGTACATGGGTGATGTGATAAAACAACAATACTATTTTACACCAAATAAATTATTATAGTTTATACAGGTGTATGTTATTTGATCGTCTCAACAACCCCTTGGGATGGGAAGAGCAGATATGGCTAATTTGCAGGTAAAGAAGCTGAAGAAGACAGAGGGTGATGGTTTGATCACAGTTTGTAAGATGTAGAATCAATGCAAAAAGCAGGTCTTCTGATTTCAGGTCTGTGGCTGATGTCATAGCATACATAGCCTTCCCGTACAGAGAATCCAGTTATTTTAAATTTGAAAATGCCATCATTTTATCAATAAACTACTGACCTAACTAAAAAAAAAAAAGGCCATGATATATAATCATTGGATTTATTATTATTGTTATATTATGGTCATTCATAATACAACGATTCGTTTCACATTGTGGACACAAGCTAAAATGTGGGAGTTGAGAGGATTACAATTAAAAACTGTATTAAAAGTGGCTGTGTAACTCCAATTTAATCAGGCACTAGAATTGCTTTTTGGAATTTGTTTAGGGTTTCTTGACAGTGTCAAGCTGTGTATTTAATATTAGTTGAGCTTAAATTCCCTTATTTTTCTAAAAAAATGGGCAGTGTTTCCAATATATTCTTCTCTTGGCCCAGTGGATTATGTTATGTACCAGCTCATTCACACACTCTAATTTGGAGTAAACATAGTGTTTTGGGCTTTTTTTTTTTACTTGGTGGGACAACTGTAATTGACTATGACACATGACACATATATAAATAGCACTGACACCAAGTCTTCTGAATTAGATTATTCATGGTTTGAAACATCACTTCAACTATTGGTATGAGTATCAGGGCTTTTTTTTTTTTTTAAAGAATTTTATTTATTTATTTATTTCTCCCCACCCCTTCGTTGTTTGTACTTTGCTGTGTCTGTCTTCTTGTTCCTTTTGGAGGCACTGGGAACAGAGCCCGTGACCTCTGGATGTGTGAGGGAGGCGCCCAATCGCTTGAGCCACCTCCTTTCCCTGCTTTGTTGTGTGTCTCATGTTTTTTCTTCTTGTGTCTCTTGTTGCATCATCTTGTTTCCTCAGCTCGCCGCGCCTGCCCTTTGGGACAGCTCGCCATGTTGCTCGTCTTACCAGGAACCTCTGCTCCCTGCTTTTGTTGTGTCTCTCATTATATGTTTTTTTCTTCTTGTGTCTCTTGTTGTGTCATCTTGTTGTGTCAGTTTGCCATGCCTGCCCGTCATACCAGCTTGCTGTCTTCTTTAGGAGGCACTGGGAACCAACCCACGGACCTCCCATGCAGGAGGCAGGAGCTCAATCAATTGAGCCACAGGGCTCAATTTTGAAACACCAGATTTCTAGGGCAACATGTTATTCTTCCACTCTGCTACCTTCTGGAGTCAGTGTTGTGGCTTCAGCAGCACTGGGGTTTCTCACACCTCTGGGACCCGAAAGCTACAGTGATCTGTCATAACCTCGGATCATCTCTGTGTGGCAGCTGGAGAAAATTTGGCCTGAGTTTTCAAAAACTACTTATAACAAGACAATGTAAAGCTTGTCCTGTGATATGCAGGACTGCTTCCTTCATTTGATGCTCTCACCATTAGACCATGCCAATTAATGCATGAAGTCATAATGGCCTTCTGTCAAAGTGAACTTTACTTGAACCTATTTCAAAGCCAGTACGCAAGAGTCTGACATAGACGCATAAAATTTAGATAATTGAGAAATTAAGAACAGCCAGATATCCTGTTTATTAAATACATCTTTCATATCCTGCGTGCAGTCAATACTGAAAGGAATAAACAGGGGTATATATATATATGTCTCAGAAGAAGGAAGTCATGTTGCAGCTAATCTTATGTGCTTTTTTGGCAGAGGCTGGCCAGGTGTTTAACCAACCCATTTCTTATGGGTTGAATTGTGTCCTCCCAAAAGCCATGTTCAAGCCTTAACCTCCAGTCCTATGAATGTGACCTTATCTGGAAATAGGGTCTTTGAAGATGTGGTTAGTTAAGATGAGGCCAAACTGAACGAGGGTGGGCCCCTACTCCAGTATGACTAGTGTCTAAGAAGAACGGGAGAATTGGGCAGACAGAGGGGAGAACACCATGTGATGACTGAGGCAGAGAACAGCATGGCTTGCTGGCAAGCCACTGCCAGAAGCCCTGAGGGAGGCACAGAACAGATTCTTCCCTAAAGATTTCAGGGGAAGCATGACACTGCCTCAGTTTCAGACTTCTAGTCTCCAGAAACTGTGAGACAACACATTTCTGTAGTTTTAAGCCACTGGGTTTGTGGTACTTTGCTCTTGGCACCTAAGAAACTGACATCACTTATTTTTCTTTCTAAATAAGCAGCTAGACTATAGATCTCATTGTCCTTTGCAGTCAGTTAGAGCTGCTCATGTGACTGAGGTATAGCCTATGGAAGGATTTGTGTCACTTCAAGGCATGGGCCACAGAATCTTTCTTTGCATGACTATCTCTTTATCTACTGGCCAGCTTCTGAGAATCTGGCAAAGAACTCTGGAGACCTGGGTCCCTGAATCACCAAGTAGAAGGTGATTAGCACCCTATGCTATGTTGGGTACAGATGTCCAGTGATTGTGATAAGGCACTGATTGTTGTTTAGTAAGACATTATGGTAACTAATACAACTTATCCTACTTTCCATCTCCTCCATGAACTCATACCATGTCAATATTGTGTACAAAAGAAGAAATGGCCAATAATTCTACTTAATGAAATGGAAGATAATATCCTTGAGTGGTGACTTGAAAAATCATGCAGTGGAGAGCAACACTGTGCAAATTAGGACAATTAGTCTGCAGAGAGATTTGACCTACTTATTATAAGACAAGTTTGAATTTATCAAATTAACACTCTAGGTAGAATAATATGAGGGGCCCTATAAACCGTTCTCTCTCTTTTCCCAAAATACCACCTCTTTTTCTGGTTTGTGATGGTGTACAAAGGCCTCCAGATTGAAAACCACTGTGTAAGCTTCTGAGAAAGATGAGGGCTTTCTTTGTGCAGTGATTTTCCCTCTGTGTTCACCTGAACCTGGGCTCTAGAGAGATAGCTCAGGAATAGCCCAGGGGAAGCTAAGCAGGCAGGGTACACAGTCCCCATTCCCAGGTTTAATCAGAACAACTTTACTTTTTTCTGCCCTACTTATTGAAGTTCTGTAATAGATTTCATTTGGGGAAACAAGGAATCCTGCTGTTAAACACGCAAATGAATAAATACATACATAAGAAAAAGTAATCGGGAGATTAAAAAGAGCCTGTGTTCTGAAGTGGGATAGACCGGGACTGAATGCCAGTTCTACCACCAATGTGCTATGTGATCTCCGGCCACTTCTTTAATCTGACCTTGGTTTCTCAAATACCAAAGCAAAAGAAAGTTTGTGTTTTATCTTAACATCTTTGACTTTTCCTTCCTCTTTTATTCTTTTCCTTTCCTGCTCTTGCCTCCTTCTCCTGAAAAGCTTTGATTTTTTAAAAAATATAAATATTTTCTTTATTAATGACTCTGACTGTATTTATTTAGGTATAGGAGTTTTGAACAAACAAAACAAGTTAAGAAAGCATAATCCTGCAACTCATTACTGTTAACATATTGCAACATGAAACAGCGCTCGGAAAAGATGGTGGAAGGGAAGGAAAGGGAGGGAGGGAAGATAAAGGAATTAAGTTGATCAAGTGGAATAATTCTTCTTCTTCTTCTTCTTCTTCTTCTTCTTCTTCTTCTTCTTCTTCTTCTTCCTCCTCCTCCTCCTCCTCCTCCTCCTCCTCCTCCTCTTCCTCTTCCTCTTCCTCTCCCTCTCCTCCTCCTCTTCCTCCTCTTCTTCAATTCTTAGGTACTATACTTGAAAAAATAGTTTAACATTGCTAAAGATTTTGTTTTATACATTGACCCATTCTTTCTTCTTCTTCTCTTTCTCCTTCTCCTTCTCCTCCTCCTCCTTCTCCTCCTCCTCTTCCTCCTTCTTCTCCAGTTCTTAGGTACTATGCTTGAAAAATAATATAACATTGGTAAGGATTTTGTATTATACATTGACCCATTCCTGACTCCCTCTTCTGAGAGCTGCTTTATAGACATCATTCTAAAGGGAAAAGCCTGGAGGACACGCTTTATCTTGCAACATTACCTTTTGGCCCTAATTGGATTGTAGTGGACACCTTATTTGAAGTCAGTAAAGACTTGGCTTGTTAGATTCAGACTTTTTTGTCTGGAAAACTATAAAGAAAAGAGACAGCCTATAATAAGTAAGGATGGGGTTGGACCCACAAAGGCATATATTTTCAGGACTGGTGGCCAAATTAAACTTTGTGTATATAATAAAAATACTTGAAACGGAAGAAAAAAAGAAACAAGATAAAAAAGACCTTGTGGAAATGGGGAGTGTGGTTTCCACTCCTAGTGGCTACCTGGGTCCAGTTTCCCTTATTCCCGGCTCCAATTTGTTTTCTGTGTCTGAATGATTGTCTGTTGTACTCTGGTGATAAACTTTATGCCTGACCTATCTTGAGTGGGTTTCATCAAAACCAATGATTTTATGGCAAAATTAAAAACAGCATAAAATAAGTGCTTTTCAAATGTCTAATTTCTTAAGGATATGTTTTATGAGAGCAAATGATGTTTCACATTTTCATTATTTTTGTACCATAACATCAATGATTTTTATCCTTAAAAAATTTAAGTGTATTAGCTACATATTATCGTCTATGTTGTCATTATCGATGTCTTGAGCCTTAATTGACAGTTGCTGATCAATTTAATGATTTTCAATGACAAAGATGAATCAAGAAAATATATACTGAAAATCTGTTGTTTCTTAGACATCAGATTAGACATTGAATCTAATATATATTAGAGAAAGTATTTCTTCAGAGAAATAAAGGGACTTATTTTTCTTTTCCCATCTCACCAAGAATATATATTTTGAACAGGTAGGTGATAACTAGTCCAAAAAGATCATTTGAAAGGTATTTGTGAAGTCATCTCATGTCAATAAATTAATGTTCATTGAAAGCAGAAAATTGTGTTTTTTAAAAAATCAGAACTGAATTCAACACAATGTCACCTATTGTATTAGAAGAGTACTCAATGTAGTAGTAGTGTTAATATGAGATCATATACAAGAAAATAAAACAATTATGCAGCAATTCTTATGTTTTTCAGTAATTTGGATCAAATCCTTACCAAATGGGCAACTTTTCTAATTGTCTTAAAGATGTGTTTGCTGTAGAAATAGGCCATATGGTACTCTAGCAATTAAGAAACTAGAACCCAGGCTGTGTTATCAAGCTCGTGAACATGAATGCAATTCCTGGTAGCTTAATTTTTGTTTTAGCTCTGGTTTGGAACCCCCCCCCCATATATATGTAAACAAAAGCAGAATTTTCCAAATGAAGACAAGAGCACGCTGCTGGACCATTGAGTTCTATGACTATTGTGCATTTGTTATTCATTAACTTGAAGTCTCTATTTCAGACAGGCTGCCTTAACTCAATTTTCATTTGCAAAGATTACTACATTAAAGGCAGCAGATCTATTAAGTCAAATGTTCAACAACAGAGTTATCTGGTTCTACAGGGAAGGGCTGTAGGCAGAGGGCCTTTACCTCTAATAAATAAAACATTAGATTCTTATTTTATCTGAGAATGATAGAGAAAAAGGGTAACAGAAGGGAAAGTACTGGTAAATAAGCCAATGTCCCATTAACAGTTTAGATCCTCCGACACTGAATGTAAGCTCTATTGGGCCTTTTAAAACCTTTCCCTATGAAAAGAGATTCAGGATTTTGATGTGGAGCTCCTAACGGGGTCAGTGCTTGACCAAATTTTAATAAGCTCATTTTGATGTTATTCAGTCCTGAATAGATCCTGGTACTTTAAATTAGAAATAGGATGATGGGGGTTAACGTGAATGCCCATCCCCCCTCCTCCTCCTTCCTTTTGGTTAGAATTGAGAAGGGACAGGCTGAACTTGCCAGCAACCGGTCCTGGTCCTTGAAGATAAGAGCAAAGATGTGGTGAGAATGTTTTGAGAATCCCATGCACAAGCATATTTCAGTAGCATTTCTGTAGCTGTTCTGGGCACTGTCCCTTTCCCCCCCTGCTGTAATACCTTTATAAGTCCCTACCCCCCTGAGGGGTGGCACGGTATCTTCCGGCCAGCCGCCACTGGGTCCTATAAATATTAAAAGCATGTCTACTCCTGCTGGCCTCGCGTGTGGTTTCTTTGGAATATAGAAACATTCCGTCACCCTCCCGGGGCTTGACCTCCTGTGTTACAGATGCTATTCATTGGATTATGTTTTTCTTCCCTGGTGGAGACTGACCTTTTTGAGGGGGAACTAGAGAGCTGATGCACACACGTGTCTATCTGTGAGTTTGTCCCTGCTTGAAGTGGAAATGGATTTCCAGCTTTTGGAAGACCGTGTTCTTCCTAGAAAAGAGCAGGATTGTCACAACAATAAAACGTAGAAAATGGGGTCAATAAGCTGATACAAAACTCAGCGCAGATGATTTACTCAGTAGCCCACTGTCTTCATTGTATACCCTCCCCCCTGCCCACCAAAAGAGGGAGATAATCAATGCCACACTTTCCTTTTCTGGTACAAAAATGGTTTCCTAATGCTCTGGTGAAGCAGAGCACGTCATTGGAACTTGCCTGCTCATGGGAAGGTTGAGGCTCTAGACTGATCCAATATTCCTCATTCTTTTATAGTCTATGCTGGATGTATGTGCTTAGAAAGGAGTTGATATTCTTATTATATTGTACCTTTCAGGAATTTACATTTAAACTTAACAGAGTGTGTATTTATCTCTCTTCGTCCAAATCTGATTAAGTCATAACATATGTGCATATATTTGCAAGGCATGCTGAAGTCTGAGTGCCCAGCAGAAACTAAATGTAGTTGGTGAATTAAAGGCCAATTGCCTCCACAATTAAATTTCCATTGGCAACAAAAATCAGAGACCTCAGAAATTTGGCCCCAAGAATGGGAAGAACTAGGAAAGCTAACTTAAGCTTGAGTAAGTGTTATATTAGCCTTGCTGCTTGCACTTTTACTAGAGTTAAAATGTTTTCTTAGCATTCTTCTTTGATTTTGACAACTCCATGAAAAATCCTTTAATGGTAGCAAGTGTGCTTTGCCAAGACAAAGGTCAGGTGACTCAGCTTTCTCACAGGTGGAAAGGAAGAGCAGAAAATTCCTGATAAGAAAAAAAGGAGTTTTAACTAAACAAATTAGAAGTGAATCAGAGTTGTTTTTTCTCTCTCTCTTTTTCTTTTTTTCGAATATACAAAGTTGTTTGTTTTTCTTGGCAATTTAAACATATATAATGATTTAAACTGAATACACATTAAATTAGTGTTTTATTTCCTTACTATACAATTGTTATTACAAGGAACTGCTCCATTCAGTTAAAACTTAATGAATACCACCAACTTTTCCTGTCCTATTTTTCTTAAGAGCATCAGTACATATATAATTTGTTACCCCCTTTAAAATGCTTAGAAAACTTGGAATATCATAGTTCACATAACACCCTCTAAAAATCTGATGTCACAAGTTGTAGAAGGTAAGCGTAAATAATGATACACTTAGGAAGACCCTCTTGGTAGAGGAATTCCATATGAAACAGGTTATATAAACATAACAATCACAATTTTTACTATATCTTACATGAAGTTCATTTGTCACATTTTAAAATGGTTTGAATTTCAACAGATAACATGGCACAGAAATTTTAATTTCACAATTAAATCAGGTAGATGATGATAGTTAAAAATCACACTCCTTAAATATGGGGACCTGATGTTAATTGCTTTATTTAAAGTGTGACCATAGAATAGAGCATTTTAAACACAATTACCAGATTTTATTTATCAGATTCAGTTTTTCTTTCACTAGACACTTAAACCAATAATGCTGCTATTAAAATTCATATTTTGGAACTTCTTTCTGATTTAGTCATAAAAACCAGTCTTATTTTATATTTCATTTCTGCACATTAGATGGGCAAAAACTACCCCCTTTTTCATACTATTATTATTGTTTTGAATTAGCTTTCCTCCTCAGAGCAATTATATTTTAAAAGATTAAAAAATGGTCAACATTAAGTATATTTAAAAAGTGAATTTAAGATAAAACAGAAATTTGAAAACTGTAGTTCTAAAAATGTTTTGCGTAAAAGCTGTACCATTGGAATAAGTGTGAAGCCTTACCTTCACTATTTTGAGGCTATAACACTCATGTAGTATATATACTAAGAAAAATTATAGTCATACCTTACAATTCTTAAAAAGTTGCAGGAAATAGATAATTAGGAGCTTTGAGTTCCAGCAAAGCCATTTTGTCACTCCATGACATTAACATTAAATATGACATTCCATCCTTCTACTTGTAAAGTTTTCACATTTTCTTTTCTCATATTTCTTTTCAATACATTTTTCTCTCTCTCAGTCTATACTGATTAATAGCAAAAAATGCACGTAAGCCCCTGATCTAATGATATTTTATATTTATGGTATGCTTCACTATAAATACATATTAGCAACATCTATGATACCAAGTCTATTTTTTGAAAAAGCATTGTTTAAATGTTGCAATGTTGCATCTTATTTTTCATGGTATCTAAAGGTTAAAACATCTCCCCTTGGATTGGACAGTACAATTTCAATCATATATTACCTTCTTTTTAAACCAATGCAATCTTATAAGAGATTAACTTACATTCTAGTTACCTTCATTACTCTAAATTAAACTATTCAGACAATTATTTAAATGAAAATTTTCTTATTCTACTTTCCAGTACCGTGAATATGAATATTATTAACATAGTACATTATACTTTCAAATCCCAATGCTGAGGTCTAACATTTAATCAAGTTTTAGATGTCCCTTATATTCCTTTTTTCTTCTTAGAAACCTGGCCCATTTCCATGCAAAAGTAGGCATATATTAAGATTGCATATTAACTAATCAACATATTGAATGCAAGAAATTTTTAAAAACTGGAATGGAATTGTTTGGTCCAGTGATGTTCCTTGAATTTAGATTTTATTTTCTCTTAATTCCAAGTTGGGGGTGGGGCTCAGATTTTGGTTCTGGTGTAAGCGAGCCTGTGGTTTGGTGTTGGCGGGGGGTTCCCCTTAAGCAAGGTATTTTGCCTCCTCAATATTTATGCTCACATCACTAGGCCATAGCCAGAGTTATTTCTGAGAACTGTCTTGGAACCAATTCATTACACCCTTCCATAAACCAAAGAAGAATAAACAAGAGAAAGCCAGCTACTAAAGCCCTGTGCAAGAACACAAGCCCATCTCAAACCCTGGTAAAGAATGGAAGCTGCTGCTCCCTAGCTCAGGCTGCAAACACTGGCCCACAGAGAGTAGAATGCACATGCTGGTATGCTAGTGGGGGCTTGTACTAACTCCACTGATGGCCCTGATGACATTGCAGAGGTATAAGCACTATGATTTCTTCAGCTAATTATTTCCTCTGCTTGCAAATAGAGAAAAATATGTTAAGTAATGAGACTCAAAAGGCAAAGGGTCAGAATAATGCCACCTATCTTATTCCATCTCTTCTTCCCCCAGCCAACCATTTTTAAGGAATATCTATGTACTCTGCTAAGTGGGTAAAAAATGGAAGCTTATATTGACGATGGGGAAAAACTGCATGCATTGACTGCAGAAAGAAAACAGACCTACACAAAATCTTTAGTACCAGGCAATAAGAAAGAAATACAATTTTGTACAGTGTGCACATACAAATGATGTTAAATAGCATCATTTGCACTTTGGCCTGTGTGTATGAGCTCAAAAGAAAGTCTGCTTAAAAATATATATGACCTATGATAGACCTGAATTATATAGACTTGTTCTTTTTAGACTTAATAGCATTTTGTTCCTTAAGAATCATCTATTAAAATTCAAATGCTGCCTTTTATTTTGCCCACAGCTAGTTCTGCCAATGTCAGATATACCAAGTGCATGGAGGATCCATCTTGTCATTTTCAAAATGTCTGTCACTCAGTGTTCTATGTTGCTGGCCCTCCATGAAATTTTTGTGACCCAATAATCTTCACTTTATGGCTTTTCTACTTCCACTACTTAAGATTTTTTACTTCAGTCTGGATAAGAGATTCTGGGGTGCAATAAGATGCAGTAATGCTGGTCTTCCCAGCCAAACACACACATTATCCAGATTTAAAACAATCCTATACCTCCCTTTGCAGTTTTTTGTAAATACTATTTTAATTAGTTTCAGGTCTCTTTTTGGCCATTTTAACAAAGGATTGAACCATCATCTCCTTTAAATTAATTTACTCATTCATCCCACAAACATGTATTGAGTATATACCATGTGCTAAGTCTTGAGAGTACCAGTGAACAGAACAAATCTGACTTCTGCCCACAGTAAATTTTCAGTCTAATTATGATACAGAGAAGTAAATAAACCAAAAGACCACAGAATGAGAAGATTTTAGATAGGAAAAGAATAAGGTGCCGTGGGAATGTGCAGGAGGGCTACCTAGTTTTAGAAATTGATGTCTGAAGAAGTAAGAGTTACACAGTTGGGAAAGAATATTTCAGGCCAAAGTAAGATTATGTGTGAAGGCAAAAGGCGTATGGCCCAGTTGAAATGAACTGATTATGCCCAAGTATAGAATACAGTTAATGGATATGAGACAACTAGAGAGTAGGAAGAATTTAAATTAAGTACATGAAAGAGATAAGAAGGGAAGAGATGATGTTACTGGGTTTGGATTTTGTCTCAGTGGTAATGAGCTTTAAATAAGTGAGTGACATACTCTGTTTTGCCCATGCAGAGAGCACTCCCACCCAAGTATGGAAGGTGGATTAGACTTGGTAATTGCAGAGACAGGGAGATCATTTAGGAAGCTTTAGAGTAGTCGAGGGGGAGAGGTGACTATGGACACAGTGAAAGTTGAGAGAAGTGGTTGAATTTTGGGAGCTTTTTTGTGATATCATCCATGTGAAGCAACATTTGACTGGACATAAGGAGTGAAGCAAAGAAGTTGATATGACTCCTGGATTTCGGCTGGAGCAGCCAGCTAGGTGGGTAGTGATAGTATTGTTTGTAATTTTTCTTTCTGATATGTATTTTGTGAGGTTTCTTGGAACATTCCACCCCCTCTAAGACGGCTCCCTTGTCTGCTCGTTGTTTTTGCTCATTGTTTGGCTTTTTTTTCCCCTTGTTTGTCTGATTTTTTTCTTCACTGGGAACTGAACCTGGGACCTCCCATGTGGGAGATGGGAGCTCAACTGCTTGAGCCATATCCGCTCCCAAGTTTTATTTGTTTTTGTTTTTGTTTTTTTGAGGTACCAGGACCGGGGATTGAATCTAGGACCTTGGATCTGGGAGGCTGGCTCTCAACCACAGAGCCACATCAGCTCCCTTTCTTGGAACATTTTAACCAGATCAACTGGGAGAGTAATTTGTCCTATAGGTTAGCAATATTCTGTCACCCAGCTTTTAAATAATCTTAATTGTAATTCTAGGATATATTAAGCACACCCTGAATTTCATACACATAACATGATATTAAAGTGTGGAATCATGGTAAAAGATATATGAATTTTTTTTTAAGAAGGCGAGCCTGTTCAGAGTCTGGTCTCAAAGTCCTCTCAGGACAATCTTTGTTACCTGCTTTATCCCCAATCTCTTATAGAGGACACAGAAACACAGGTGAATAACATCTCATTCAAATTCCTGGAAAAAAAATTGAGGCTGGGAATGTGGGTCCAGTACTGGCTAAAACTCTGAATCCCAGGTTGATCTGACTCCCCTAAGTACCCTGCACCACTGAGCACCTGAAACCTGGAGCCAGCATAGACTTGGTCCAGTCTCCTAATTTCTGAGACTGCTTTGGCAAAGAATAGATTCTCATGGCTGAGTCCAGAGAGTACTGGTATTCTTAATATTTACATAGAATCCAGGCCACACCAGTCACTTGACTGCACTTCTGTCTCATTTCTTTTCAATGCTAAACTCTTTCTGCCACTGTGTTCTTTGCCCTAACTTAAGTTTCTTCCTCTAGAAGTAGAGTACTGAGTACTTGAGGCATGTTAGATAAGCAGCCCGTCAGAAACTATCATTATATTCACTTTGAAATCAAACAGACCTAAGTTGAAGATCCAACTCTGTCCCATACTAATTTGTTATCTTTAACAATTCATTTAATCTTGCTGAAAAGCAGTTTTAGCTTCTATAAAATAAATCATGATGGTTGCTAAAGTATTGAGAAGAATTAATGAGATAATGTTTATGAAACATCAAGCATGATGCCAGGCTCATAGTAAGTGATTAAAAAAATTAGCTGTTTTGATTTGAATGCACCATTCTCTTTAATAATTAAGGCTTAGAGTTTGAGGAGACACAGATATTGTTGTTGTTGTTTTCTCTTCCAACTGAAGTAACAAGCAAAGGGAATAGCTGAGTTTATATAGAACCTTTCCTAAATATTGAAGGATCTTAATGTAGTATAATGAAATAAGGTTTGTAGTGGCCTTTAAGAAAACATTTGTTCTATTCTTGATCCTATCAATAACTGTATAACATACAGCAATTCACTTTGCTTCTCTGTAATTGAGTTTCTTCATTTAAAATTTGGCTGCTAAAATGGATCATCTTTAGATTCCTTGCCCACATTCAGAAATTTAATTCCACTGCTTTCCATTAGCCATGTATGCATGTGTATACAATCAAAAAATGTATAGTCAGCAAGTCATCAAATTATTATTGTTATATTCACATTACTAACAATATATGAGTCCTTGACATGTGAAATTTTGTTTCATAGTAATTACATGTGATAAAATTGTATAAAGAAAGCCATGGGGGCCACTCAAAGCCAAAGAATAAATGGTCTCTTAAGTTTCTTCTTTATCTTTTGAAATTTGAAATCCCTACCAGGGCAGTTAACCCAGACAGGCAATCAAGCCCTTAAATCATTACGTCTGATCCAATACAAAATAACACCCACCTGCCCTAGGCCGCCTCACACGATGGACAAACCCTGGTCCAATCAGTAGGAGTCAAGCTAATTTCCTTTCTATGTCTATAAAAATCCTTTGCCATCCCTAGAACTCCGAAGCTTCTTCCATTCTGGCTTCCTTTGCTGCAGCAAAACTTTGGTGTTCCAAATAAAATGCCGTAGTCTGCATGCTCGACTCCGATTTGTCTTTCATCCATGATTTTACAGTATTTCCCTATACAATAACTTCAAGCACATGGTAAATGAGGATACTGCAGCACACAATGTAAGATGCAAGGCTAGACCAGTTTTACAGAGCTGTGAAGGTTGGATTGGATTAGTTGTCAATAGATCGTTCAGCAGAGAACAGAGGAAATAATTCTTTCAAAGAACAGCACACCAAAGGAACTATTTAAAGTTTACTTGCAAAAAAAAAATTGCAACATTTAAGAAATATATGGCTACAAGTTCTTAGATCAGTCTGATAGATATTTACGTTCCTGGAGAACACAGTACTTAAAGGGATATCCGACAAACGTGTTATCTACTTTTCATGACAATTGTACTACATGAGCTTCAAAAATCTTAATAGATAGGTACCAAGACCCTAAAGGCAAATGTGATTTACATTTAGGAAACCTGCTTAAAAAAGAAATGATTACACAAGTGACAGTAAGTGACTAAAATATGCAAATATTTTTAACCAATAATCTCACATACAAAATTTCTCTCATAGAAATGAAAGACCTAATACATAAGGATATGTGTTCAAGGATGTTTATTGCAGCTGTTTATAAATGATAAAAATTGTAAATAACCAGGAATCTTATCAATTAGAGAAAGGAGAATTATACTCATACCATATAATATCAAATAGTTCTTCTTTTAAAAATGACTTTGATGTTAACTTCTGATTTGGAAGAACATTTTTTTAGATGGACTTTTTTTTTAATAGTACCTTTTTTAAATTGAAGTTTACATTCCTAATGCATTATTAAGTGAGCAAGCTGGTTGGGGATTAACATATACAGATTGACCTGTACAACAAACATCAACAAAAGCACCTTGTTTTTTTATTGTGATGACATGAAAATGGACAAAAGAGTGAAATAATAAGCATTGGCCTGTTGGCCTATTTATTTGGAGGCAGATATGTCTTGGGGGTACATGGAGAAGAAAATTGGCATTATAAAACTGGAAAAATACATGTGGTATAATGATAATAGTGAAGAATATTACGCTTCTCTACTATATCATTAAAACAAATTACAACCCATAAAAAATGTAAAATTGAATACTCACCATCCTTGGTAACTACAGTAAATCTCTAAGCTCAGATTTCTGAGATATGTTCTTAATATGTAAAGGAAAGCTTTGGAATATGGATAAAACTTTTGTATTAATTTTTAAAAAGATGGCTTTCAAGATCTTAATGTCACTATGGACTAATAAAACAGAACTTAAACTTCAATTTGACCATTTATTTCTTTGTTCTTTGTGATACCTGAAATCTATGGCACTCTCAGGGAAAAATGTCTGATGGGAAAGAAATTTAATACACCAGTCCATATTTTTCAAAGATATTATATTTGTTATTCAAGACAGATAATTAAGAAGGAAAAGTTTTGCTCTGCCCAATATAAAACAAAAGTGAAAGAATAAGAAAATGCATTCTTCACTCTTTTAAAGGTGTTTATAATATTGCCTCTGCTCAACAAACATTTCTCATTGCAAGTCGTAGATGGTCGCCCTCCTCCATTATCTTTTCTATATTCCCCTCCCCTCAGCACACACCTCTCCTGGTCTCAATGGGCTGACCACTTGTCCATTTAACATCATAAGAGGCCCCAGGAAGCAACAAGAGTAGTCCAAATGAATCAGCTGAGACCAAACACCAAACATATTCCTCTACTGTGTAATAGCAGTGCTATCTCCTCCAGATGGTCAGGGTCAACTTATAGATCAATGGGCCTCTCTCTGTGTCCTCTGATGGAAATGTTCCCTCCTCGGCAAGCAGGAGCTCTAACTCTGCAGAGGCCAGAGGCATGAGGATGAGAAGCATGAATTCCTCAAGTGGATTTTTGGGTGTGGGGTAAGTGGGGCCACTCCTGCTTCTACTCCTTGGTTCCTAAACCTATGTACTCTTCCTATTGGGGCCACAGCACAATTTT
>JAQZBX010055731.1:0-18346 GCA_029593785.1 Cabassous unicinctus | reverse complement strand
ACACAAGGTAGAGTGAAGACGAGACACACCGGAAAACCAGGAACTAAGGTGGCGCAGGCGGTAGGACACCTCTCTCCCACATCGGAGGTTCCGAGGATGGAATCCCAGTGAAGCCAGGAGGAGAAGGATGAGAAAAGAGTGCAGGAAACGGACACAGAGTCACCCAGCAAATGGACACAGAAACAGCAGAAATGGGGGGTAAAAATGGATAAAAGTAAATAAATAAATAAATCCTTAAAAAAATGTATAAGGGAGGAAGATACGGACTATAATTGGTAGTAATACTTTGACGATGCTCTTTCATGATTTGTGGACAAATGTTTCACAACAATACAGGGTGTTTGGGGCGGGGCGGGTGATGTGTGGGAGCCCTGTATGATGTTATGCATGTTTGTTTTGTAAGTTCACAATGTTTACTAAACACTTATAGTTTATGTATGTTCATGTATGAATGATATACTTCATTAAATTGTTTTTAAAAATTATTTATTTGCTTGATCTCACAATGGTCTCAAAATAACAAGTCCCAACAGTATGATTTCTGAAAACACATTTTTTTGGTTTTTGGTTTTTGTTTTGCAGTACTTTTTGTCATTAAGGTATACCCTACACAGTCAAATTACTGTGTTTCAATGTTATTTGGAATAATTTCACTTTGTGTGGTTATGCCACCCACTAGATACAGTCAGGTTTTAATCATTTCAGTTTTCTTTTTACTTCTTCAATGTGAAAACAAAAAACCCAGAGAGACAGAAAACTACACAAAGCAAATCCATGGCTTAATGAATTATTTTAAGGCAAACATCACCTAAGTCAAGATATAGAACTTTGCAAAACACTCTTCCATATGCCCCATCCAAATAATAAACTGCTCATTTCCCCAATAAATAACCATTTTCTGACTTTCATAATTATCTTTCTTGTGCTCAAAAGTACATACCTGCAGGAAGCAGATGTGACTAAAGCAATTGGGCTCCTGCCTTCCACATGGGAGATCCATGGTTTGGTTCCCGGTGCCTCCTAAAGAAGACAGCGAGCTGGTGCAGTGGGCAGGTGCGGCAAGCTGACACAGCAAGGTGATGCAACAAGAGACTCAAGAAGAAAAACATAATGAGAGATACAATAAAGCAGGGAGCAGAGGTTCCCGGTGCCTCCTAAATAGATGAACAAGACCACGAGCTGATGCGATGGGCAGGCACAGCAAGCTGACACAACAAGCTGATGCAACAAGAGACACAAGAAGAAAAACAGACACAGCAAGTGCAAATGATGAAGGGGTAGGGAGAAATAAATAAATAAATATAAATCTTTTTTAAAAAGTACATACCTGGAAATCATAGTTATTTTTTTAAAATATGATATGTCTTTTAAGCAGCTAGAGAAAAAGTAAACATGTTAAGTAGAGAAGAACAAATGTAAGGATGACAAGGTATTGCTTGTTAGATGTGAGAGGACAGTGGAAAAACATCTTTAAAGTACTTGAAAGTAAAGAAAAGCTGTCAATCTGGAATTCTATATCCAGCAAAAATATCTTTCAAAAATGAAGCAACATGGCTTTTTTTCAGACATACAAAAGCTAAAAGAATTACTTCAGGCAGAGGGAATATGATATCAGATAGAAAAAAATATACAAGGAATGAAGCGCACTGAAAACTTTAACTATATGGGTGCAGGATTAACTGCTGGAAATGGTATATGGAAATTGTTTTGAAAGTTTTGAGTTACAACTCTAAAATATCAGGTTTTTTTCTTAACAAAGGAATATGCTTATTTTCTAGAGGAGAAGCTCTGATAATATAATTTTATTTACCATTTTAATTAAATGTCAACTACAGAAAAATTTGTTTCCAAATTTTTTAAATTGCGCTTAGCTTAAAATTTCTTTCCTTGACTATCTTAAATTTCTTTCCCTTATAAGTCATATGTTCTTTATTTCTAGCTGTCCAAATGGTTTTTTTCTTATTCATTAAATTCCAGTATTTTACTAGAATATGTACTGATATTGTCATTCTACATTTGTATTCTAAGTTATGTGGTGTTCACTTTCAATGTACACTTAAAAATCTTTTTTTAAAAATTCAGTAAACCTTTCTTGAATTATAGTGTTTAGTGTTTATTTGGATCTTTATTTTGTCTTTCTTTTTTAGGGACTCCTGTTAATCATATATTAAATCTCTCTCTCTTTTTTTGCTATCTTTAATATTTATCACTTTCAAATATTTGAAAATTTTCTTCCTTCATTTCTTTTTTTAAAATTTTCCAGGTATTTTTAAAAATTTATTGAAGTGTATCACTCATATATAAACATACATAAACCATAAGTGTATAGCAACAGTTGTGAACTTACAAAACAAACATATATAACATCACACAGGGCTCTCATACCTCACCCTACCACCAATACCTTGCATTGTTGTTAAACATTTTTAACTAATGATTAAAAAGTATCCTCAAAATATTACTACTAACCAAAGTATTTTCCCCCAACCCAATTATTATTATTATTTATAACAGTTATACATGAACATACATAAACAATAAGTGTATAGTAAAAGTTGTGAACTTACAAAGCAAACATTCATAACGTCATACAGGGGTCGCATACATTAACCCTCCACCAACACCTTGCATTGTCATGAGACATTTGTTACAAATTATGAAAGAATATTGTTAAAATCTTACTACTAATTATAGTCCTTATCTTACATTTGGTGTATTTTTCCTCCAACCCACCCTATTATTATTTTCTAAATATATTTTTATGACAGAAGTTGTAAACTTACAAAATAATCATACACATGTGCAGAATTCCCAAACAACACCCCTCTATCATCCCACCACACTGTGGTGGAACATTTGTTACAGATTATGAGATAATATCATCCGATTATTACCAGGTCCACAACGTACACTTGGCACACATTTTCCATACTCCCCCTTTATCAACACAGTACATCTTTGGCATAGATGCAAGAATATTACATTATTACTGTTAACCACAGTCCATAGGTCACTCCAGTTGTATTTTTCCCATGCTTCTCCATATTCCCACCACCCTGCAATAGCAATGTACATCTGCTCTAGCTCACAAAGGATACTCTTGCATCCGTACCAACAACCACAATTCTCATCCACCTCTGGGGTTGCTGTGCTATTCATTCCCTAGATTATTCTCTAGGTTTCTGTCAATTGGCATTTACATCCCTAGACTACATTTTCAGCCACATCCCTATTTATAAACCAGTTGTTATTCACAATAATGTGTTACCATCAACTCTGTACATTTCCACACTTTTACAGTAAAGCTAATTAAAACTTCTACATACATTAAATATCAGTAGTCCATCTCAGTTCTCCTCTTATCTCCTTGAAGAATCCACCACCTACCACCAGGTCTTGAAGATATTTTACTACATTTTCTTCTAGAAGCTTTATGGTTCTTGCTTTTATATTTAGGTTTTGATTCATTTTGAGTTAATCTTTTTATAAGGTGTGAGATAGGGGTCTTCTTTCTTTCTTTTGCTATGGATATCCAGTTTTTTCAGCACCGTTTGTTGAATGGACTGCTCTGCCCAAGCTGGGTGGGTTTGACCGGCTAGTCAAAAATCACTTGACCATAGATGTAAGGCTCTGTTTCTGAACCATCAATTCAGTTCCATCAGTCTATGTGTCTGTCTTTATGCCAGTACCATGCTGTTTTTACAACTGTAGCTAGGTAATATGATTCAAAGTCCAGAAATGAGAGTCTTCCAACTTCACTTTTCCTTTTTAAGATGTTTCTGGCTATTCAGGACCCCTTACCCTGCCAAATAAAATTGATAATCATGTTTTCCATTTATTTAAAAAATGCTGGTAGTTTTTTTTTTTTTTTCAGTATTGCATTGAATCTGTACATCAACTTGAGTAAAATTGACATCTTAATGATATTTAGTCTTCCAATCCATGAGCATGGAATGTTCTTGCAATTATTTAGGTCTTTTTAAAATTTCTTTTAACAACAAGTTGTGGTTTTCTGAATACAAGTGCTTTACAACATTGGTTAAGTTTGTTCCTGAATATTTAGGTTTTATCTGTCATATTTTATTTTCACCACTCTTTTGACACTTTTAGTTACTTTTATTGATATAATCTTCATTTCTGACTCTCTTCCAGGCCTTTTTCCCCTGTCTTTTCTTTTCAGGCTGTAGCACACCCTTTAGTATTTCCTGCAAAGCAGGTCTCTTGGTTACAAACTCTCTCCATTTCTGTTTTTCTGTGAATGTTCTAAACTCGCCCTCAATTTTGAAAGACAATCTTGCTGGATATAAGATTCTTGGCTGGAAGTTTTTCTCTTGCAGTATCTTAAAAATATCATACCACTGTCTTCTTGCCTCCATGGCTTCTGGTGAGAAATCAGCACTTAATCTTATTCGGTATCTCTTATATGTTATGCATTACTTTTCTTTTGCTGCTCTCAGAATTCTCTCTTTGTCTTTGGCATTTGACATTCTGAGTAGTATGTGTCTTGGAGTTGGTCTATTCAGATTTTTTCAGATGGGAGTACATCGTGCTTCTTGGACATGGATATCTATGCCCTTCAATAGGGTTGGGAAATTTTTTACCATTATTTCTTCAAATATTCCTTCTGCCCCTTTTCTCTTCTCTTCTACTTCTGGGAC
The DNA here is from genome assembly GCA_029593785.1 of Cabassous unicinctus. Classification (NCBI taxonomy): domain Eukaryota; kingdom Metazoa; phylum Chordata; class Mammalia; order Cingulata; family Chlamyphoridae; genus Cabassous; species Cabassous unicinctus. Next base: position 13,688 of record JAQZBX010055731.1, on the reverse strand, counting down.
ACCCATGACACATATGTTTGCATGTCTCTTGCTGTTGTTTAGTTCCCTGAGAACTTGTTCAAGGTTTTCCTATCTTTTCTTCATCTGTTCTTTTGTATGTTCACTTTCAGAGGCCATTTCTTCAAGCTCACCAATCCTTTCTTCTGCCTTCTCAAATCTGCTATTATATGATTCCAGTGTATTTTTAATTTCATTTATTGCACCTTTCATTCCCATAAAATCTGCTATTTTTCTATGTATGCTTTCAAATTCTTCTTTGTGTTCATCCAATATCTCCTTAATATCCTTAATTTCTTTATCCATCTCATTGAATTTATTAAGGAGATTTGTTTGAACATCTATAATTAGTTGTCTCAATCCTTTATGTCATCTGAAGGCTTATCTTGTTCCTTTAACTGGGCCATATCTTCCTGTTTCTTGGTGTGGATTGTAATTTTTTGTTGGTGTCTTGGCATATGGATTACTACAGTATTTATTCTGGGTTCAGTTTTTCTCTTTAGTTTAGGGCTTCTTGCCCTTTCTTCCTTGTTGGTTGTGTAGTAGGAGCCAAGGATGTAGTTGGTGCTATAAACTGAGGAGACTCAAGCTGCCTTCATTGCCCCAAGGACCAATGATGCTTCTCCCAACTTTCTCCTTTGCCAGGGGTAGGGATAGAGCCACAGCTGTGTGGAATAATCCAACTAATGCAGGCCTAGACTGTAGTTGCCCAGAGAGACAGATGAAGCTTCACAATTCTTTCTCCCCTGCCTGGGGCAGGGTGGAGCTGCAGGTGTAGGCAGCAATCTATGCAGTGCAGGTCCAAGATGACCACAATTGCCCCAAAAGATTTCCAATTATTCAGTCTGTGCTAGCTAAATGTACCTGTAGTTACCTGGATAGGCTGGTGCAGAGCCCCACCAACTTCCTCCCTGCTAGAGGTGGGGCTGAAGCCTAGGCTACGTCTGCGAGCCAATCTGGGTGAAAGAAACTGGTCTCTACCATCACTATGATTTTCAGTCAGCCGGGCTTCCCCTCATGCTGGGGGTAGAATCAAAATGGAGGTTATCGGCCTCCTTCTGACTTGGACAGGCTCAAACTTTAACTGTTCTAAGGGTTATACTTTAGCCAGCCGAATTTACTAATCAGTAGCTGAGATCGGTGGCTAACGGTCTCTTCTCCTGTTTTTGGGAAATGGAGCTTCCAATTCCTGCCACAGAATAGCTCCTGGGGTGGCTTGCTCTGCAAAAGTAGGATGATCACCGACCTCCATGGTGTGGACTGTAGTTTCCTGGAGAGGCTGATGCAGCTCCCCCCAGCTTCCTCCCTGCCCGAGGTGGGCCTGGGGCTTAGGCTAGAGCAGCAATCTGATCTAGATGGAAAGAAGCTGGTCCTTACCAGCACTGGGATTTTCAGTCAGCCCCACTTCCCCTTGTGTCAGGCACGGAGTTAAGATGGCGGCTACTGGCCTCTTTCTAACTTGGACAGGTTCAAACTTTAGCTATTGTTAAGATTATATTTTAGCCCACTGAGTTTACTAATCAGTATCTGAAGTTGGTGCCCAACCATCTCTTCCTCCCCTGTTTTTGGGAAGTGGAGTTTCCAATTCCAGCCACAGAACAGCTCCCGAGGCAGCTTGTGCCTCCAGTGGAGGATGGGCACTGGCCTCCGTGGTGTGGAGTGCTCTACTTTACGAATCTTCTCTGCAGATGGGCAGTCTCCTCCTTCCATTCTTTCAAGGATGTTGCAGGATGCTCTTCTAGTCTCCTGGAGCCCTCAAACAAGTGCTCTAGATAGCTGTGGATGATCACCAACTGCCCTGTAGCAGGAGCTGATTCTAGGAGTGCTTTACTTTGCTGTCATTTTGCTGGTTGTCTCCTCATTTCTTTTCTATTTTAAGTTTTCCTCTTTTTTAAAAATCTTCTATTGCTCTTAAGGCAATATTTGTTGTGCTATTTGCTCTTGTGTGTTTTCTGGACTAGTCTTCAGTTTTAAAATGATTTTTACTTTTATTTGTTACTTTTCCTGAGTGATGTCACCTTGTTTCTGAATTTTTCTACCTCTGATGTATGAATTATTTTTTCAGCTTGTTTCACAATTGTGGGATATCATTTTAATATGTTTTGTGGGCATGTCTGTATTAGCTTGGATAAGCAGACACTAAGATGAGATTAGATTTGTAAGAGATTTATTGGGGGCAATGCCTGTAGGTAGGAGGGGGGAAGCTGGATGTGAGACGCTCAACATGATTTCTAAGGATAAATGTTAAATTTCTCTTCATTGGTTTCCTCTATATAGGTTTCCTTCTGCCAAAAAAAAAGGAATAGAAGGACTGACTTTCTATTATCCCATACTTTAGTGATATGGAAAGATCACTGGTAAGATAAAGAGCTAATGTTTGATCTTCCCCCTCTTTCTAAGTGGCCTAATTTCTTCCTTTATCAACATCTGATCTGATTTATCTGATCAGCCTGACCACACAGAGAACAAACATTCTGTCCTCCCTGGGTGCAGCATGCATACGTTCAGGATAGCTGATTTTTAGGATGGCTTAAGTGTACCTTGTCAGTCACACAGACTGTGCCACATGTTCCCAATTAGTAGCAATGCTTTCTTCTCTCATCTCTGCCCTTGGCAAATCCAGAAATTATACCTGCCCCACTGTAGCTCCTCTTGTCCTCAGCAATGGTTTTAATTTCTTAAGGTCATCCTCTCCATCTCCCATTCGTGTGCACTTGCAACCACAGTGATGGGGTAAAGTGAAGCGTGTGGATCTTAAAGTGAAGCATGTGCTTGGAAGTGCAGACAGGAGATTGTGACATTTTCAATGTCGTTTACACTCTCTCAGCTGTATATCATATTAAGACCTTGCCAACAATTCCTTATCTACCTAGTGAACACCTACTCACATCTCAAGCTTCAATCTAAATGTCAACTACTCCATGGAGCCTTCCTTATAACAACTATTCCTGCCTCTATGTTCCTCGCACATTTAAAACATTTTATTTATGGTCTGGCAGCCTATTTAGAACCATAAGCCACTTAAAGGCAAGAACCAAGTCTTGTTTAATTTTGTATTAATAATGTATTTAATATTAACCTGGCATCAACCTTAGTATCAACCTAGTACATACCAGGTGTCAATAAATAATTGTTAAATGCATGAATTACAGAGAACATCTATCATAAGGAAGATCTATGTAGTGAAAAGAAGCATAAAGCAGCATTCCTTTGCTAGTTTTCTTTCAGTTTAGTTGAAGAGATGTGGTATACTTATATAAGGAGAGAACTGAAAATAGAAGACTCTAAAAGCATTAAATAAGAAGGGTAGAAATGGATTCTAAGAGTTCAGAGGAGGACTAGCTCACTCAATGGTCATACAAGTGTTTATCTAATTTTTTTCATATGTCCCAATAATGAACTTTTGGAACTTTTCTCCTCTATTATTAGATCCAATCCAAGATTATGTATTGCATTTAATTGTCATTATCTCTTTAGCTGTTCTTTTTTAAAAATTGTAGGAGCAGATATACAGCATAAACTTTCCCATCTCAACCACTCCCAAGTTTACAATTCAGTGGGGTTAATTACATTGACAATGTTGTGCTTTCCTCACTGCCATCCATTATCAGAACTTTCTCATCTCCCCAAAACAGAAACCATTTATGCTTTATCTACCTCCTCCTCCCTCTAGTCTGTACTCTACTTTCTGTCTCTAGGAGTTACGTATTCTAGCCATTTCATGTAAGTATAAGTATATTGTATCTGTAGCTTTGTGTCTGACATTTCACACAACATGATACATTCAAGCTTCATTCATGTAGTGGCATATAACAGAATTTCATCCTTCTTTTGTTTATTTTTTGTTGTTCTTTTGTTTTTGTTTTTTTTGTCTGTTTTAGAACATCATTCTTTTTCTAAGGCTGAAGTAATATTCTTTTGTATGTATAAAATACATTTATCCATTCATCTGTTGATGGACACTTGAGTTGCTTCCACCTTTTGGCTATTGTAAATGATGCAGCTATGAACATTGGCATACAAATATATGCCCAAGTCTTTGCTTTCAACTCTTTTGGGTATGTACCTAGCAGTGGGATTACCTGGTCATATGATAGTTCTATGTTTAACTTTTTGATGAACTGCCAAATTGTTTTCCACAGTGCCTATACCATTTTACATTCCCAACAGTGTATGAGAGTTCCTATTTCTCTGCATCCTCACAAGCATTTATGATTTTCCTTTAAAAAAAAAAAATAGCATGAGGTGGTATCTCACTGTGGTTTTAACTTGCATTTTCCTTAAGGCTAGTGATGTTGAGCATCTTTTCATGTGCTTAATATCTTCTTTGAAGAAATGCCTACTCAAGTTCTTTGCCCATTTTAAAATTAAGTGGTTTAATCTTTTTGTTGTTGAGTGTTAGGAGTTCTTTATGTGTTCTGGATATTAGCACTCTGCTTTTTAATGGAGCATTTCCTTATGATTATGTTCAGGTTATCATTCTATACTGGAATACTGCACAGATGATGTGCATTTCTCAGGACAATACATCTGGAGAGAGACAATGTCCATGTGTCTCCCACTGGTGATGTTAATTGTGATCCTGCAGCCAAGGTACTATCAGATTTTCCCACTATATAATCATTATATTTCTCTCTTTCAACTAATAAAAAGTTTATGAGGAAATACATTAAGATCATGCAAATATCCTGTTCCTCTTCAAAATTTCCTTCTAGACTTAGCATTCATTGGTAATTCTTGCTTAATCCAATCTTTGTTATAATAGTAGCAAAATGATTATTTCCCCACTCCTGCACTGTCTCCACATTTAACAGTAAGTTTCTACTGTAAGCAAGAGCCCTCTTTTATTCAGTTTATGTATTTATCTTTATATTTATTATTATTATGGGCTCATTTGTTTTTTTTCCCAATAGTGTATAATTCATTACAGTACTTAACTATTTTGGTATTCAAATAGTCCTAGAATTGATCACTGGAATCCCCTTCCACCTAGTTTCTGTATCTTTTAGTTTATTTTATTTTCACCTTTATTTTTCTTCAGCACTTCTTATTTTCTGGCATAAGAGTATAGTCTAGTCTCATGTTGTACCTACCCTGCCTTAGTCCTGGAATAAACATTTTCCATATGATGCTCTGATTCCTTTACTGGGGCACGGTTTTAGAGACCAAAATCTTGGTATGTGTGCTCAATGCTACTGGAGTGTTTGTTTCTAGGCCTTTGTAATGAGCAGTGTTAAGAAACATATGCATGCATATATACATATATATACACCAATGTATATACAGACATATAAATTATACATGTGCACATATACATGCATATACCTATTTTATAAGTCATGAATTCACACCAATACTTTTGATCCCAATCCATCCCTGCAGGTTCTTTACTGCCTTATCTCAATATATAATTGTATGTCCCTTCTTCCACAGTGTAAATCCAGGTTCTTAACAATATCAACCCATTTACTCATTTGCTCACTTTTACAATACATCTAAAATCGTTTGAGAATTGCTTTGCCCACACCCCCACAATAAAAAAGACAATTAAAAAACATTCATATGTGTTTGCCATTTCCCTCCATATCCACCCCACCCTGATTAAGACTGAAGGTTTACTCTCAAACCATAGAATCAGGAGAGATAAGAAAACTATCCTTGTTTAGCAAGTGTGCTATGCAGCAATAATAACCAACACATTGTTATTAGTCTTAGGCTATACTGTAGCATTGGGGCTCAAATCCAGGTCTGTGTATCTCCAAAGTCCATACTTTTTTCACTACATTATGTTTCACAAAGTTATCAATAAAAAGTTAAATGAACATAGAATCAGGAGCAGGAAGTAGGTTAGATATTGAGATGGTCACAGATTGACAAGCAGGAAGATAAATTTTGCTGTCATGGGGAGAGCTCTCTCTCCCCTTTCCTTGGACTGGGCCACTGGACTTGATGGACAGATAACAAGGAGCATGTCCTACAGGGTTGGAATGTCAGTGAAAGTCCAGTGCAAATCCCAAACCCTCCCCAGAGCAAGTACACCCTGAACCTTATCTAATTATAAGTACTTTTTTCTAAAAAAGGACTTTTTAATGAAACTTGAGTAATCATCAACAGTTCAGAAATGTTAAATAAATACCTCACTGTTGGCTGAGAACTTAAGCCAATAATGGCCTTTATTATTGAGGTGAATAAGAGTTGCAACTCATCTGTGCAGGCTGACAAGCTTCCAGCTCTGAGATCATATCTGTAATGATCTGGTTTTCTGGGAGATTTGAGGCTACCCAGTGAAGCTCCCCCAGTAGCTTGACAGGGATTACGGTCTCTTGAGAGGGAGTTTAGGAAAATGGCCCTGACAGGGAGAAGCAGGCAAGACTGTCATCTCTTGGTCTGTTCCCTTCATTTCCTGGTCACCCAGGAAGTAGAATACTAAGGCAACCTTCAGTTTCAAGGAAAGCCACACTGTTCTTATTATCAAGACTAGAAAGACTAGAGGGACTGGGTTGGGAAGTGATGTGGCTCAGTGGTTGAGCTCTGGCTTCCCACATAGGAGGTCCTGGGTTCAATCCCAGGCCCCAGTACCTCCAAACAAACAAATAAACAAGCAAGCAGAGGGACTGGGTCTTTTCAAAGACTGCTGTAATTACTGACAAACTAGCATGGTAAAAACCATGGAGGATATAATCTACATAAAAGTGTAAAAGTGTGGAGGTTATAAAAGTCAAGATTTTGATAGCTGGAAAATGTGCTTATTAAAATTTCTTTCCTTAAGCAGCTCTGAAAAATTCAAATACTTTCCCCAGATCTAGTTGAACTGGTTTTCTATTTACCTACTCTTAGTAGTTTATTGTTTGTTCTTAGTTCCTAGAAGGACAATAAACAGACCTTCCCAGCTCTATTCCCAGGAATGTCAGGAATAAGATATCTCAGCAAAACCACAGAATGGCACCAGTAGCACCTTATAGCCCAGGAAATCTGTAATTTTCCTCAGGGACAAAAGGCTGTGAACTTGGACATCAAGCAGGAGTTTTGCATACAAGAGATAACATAGGATTAAGAAATTGCCATGTCCCCCCAAGAGACCCTGTAAAAATTTCCAGAGTCATCACCCATGTGGCAGGAATGCATCATGCAGCCATCACTTGATCCTTGACCCCTATTCCCCCTATAAAAACCCTAGCCCCTCTTCTTACTTTGAACTGGTTAGGGGGAAGATTCCCCCAGTTCCTTGCTTGTACACTTGCAATTAATCACCTGCTCACTGAAAGACATATTTTTCCTTTATAGTATGCTTAAGGTAATAGTTTCTGATCCTGCAGGGGCTAAATGGTCCCTTGGTCAATTTCACCTGTTAACTTGAGGTGTTTAGAGTATAGACCCCAAAGAGGAAGAGAAAGAGATTGGCACGTCCAACGAGCACCTACTGTGTTTCTAGTACTTTACATACATCTACAAACCCTGGAATGAAGGTCATGTTTCTGGCTTATCAGTGGAGAATTTGAAGCCCAGAGAAGCGCATAAGTATTTGCTCTGGATCAAACAGCTAGTATGTGACAGGGGTGGGGGTTGTTTCTCAACATTTAACAGCAACACACAACTTCTACAACAAGCTGTCTGAACTTCTAGGTATCTTGCCTGTCTAGCTTTTTAATTATAAATAGCTAATTAGTTTCCATATGAAAGAAGGTGGGAATATGTCTCACAAATTCTGAGATCTTCCAGGAATTCTTTCTACTCCCTCTTTTTCAAGGCTAAATTTATACCTACACATTCCCACAAATTCCTCTCTTCTCTGCTTTCTTTGTTCACAGAAGTAGAAACTTTGCACAGGAAGCAGAGTTCCTATAAAATTTTCAATTGTCCTTCTTGAGAACAGAAGCAAAGCCAAACCCAGAGGTCCAGGGAGTCTGGCTGATCAGAATTTCTTCGAAGCCATGATCACTTCAATAGATTGAAAAAAAATGGACAAGATTAAAAATATATTACTTTTTAAAAGGAATAGAAAGATATTTCCTCAAGATGACAAGGATATCTAGTTCTGCATAACTAGTGGGTTTCATTTGGTGTGCCCACGCTAATGTATTTTGGACAGTTACCTTAGTACTCTGTTATCAATAAGCCAAGTCTACTATGAAAAAGAGTGCATGTGTGGGGAAACACATGAACATTTATCTGTCTAGACATATCCCCCTAAAATTAGAAGCAGATAATGATACTAGCAGTATTTATTATTTGATTTCTTTGAAATCCTGGCCAATTCAATAAACTATGGAAGAAAATAGGGGGTAGTGAACTTGAAAAGGAAGAAACTACTATTGTATTATCTGTAAGTAATATTGTTTAAGTAGGAAGAAAAACATGGATCAATTTAAAATTTTAGAATTATGAGAGTTTAGAAATAGCAGATATTGTAACCAAGAGTTAAGAATTAACAAGGAATTATGATTACAGAATCATTATATAAATGCCTTTTTACTTTCTAATATATTGTAGAATAGTCAAACGTAAATAACTGGACTTACTGAAACTCACTCAATTTGAACCCAGATGCCCTAATCTTTGATCATGATTGTAAAACTATATAACCTTTATCTTATTATTGTAAAAAACCTTATGACTGGCCCTTAGATGTGCCCCCCATCCTGTTTTAAATTTTGAAGTCTTATGATCAGTAGACAGCCTCCTAATGTTTATTAATGAAGGAACTTGTGTTGGCCCAGAACTGACCCACACTGATTCCTAAACTATCTTACTAGACAAAGCTAGATCTGACCAAAATAGGCCTGCCTGACATGCATGGGTGCTTACATACGTTCCGTGACTAGGCATGCGATCACTCTGCACACGCTCAGTCATTAGATCATCTCCAAGTTTGTCATCTCAAGCCACTGTACTGTTATGCTGAAAATAAAACAGACTTAAAAGAGGGTGCAGAGCAAGTTTATTGAGCTAAAGTTGCATTAATGCAGGAGCAGCACCAAGAGGTTTCTGCTAGAAGAGGTGAGCTGGGGGAGCAGCTTATCTTGCTGCATGAAACAAAGGGAAGGTGTGGGGGAATGGGGAGGAATAAAGGGGCCATGAATTATGGTTACTATGTGTGCTCTGTGTGTTATGAGGACGACGTGAACTACATAGACTACGAGGGCTGTGGACTGTCGAGGGCTGACTCAAGGGTGTCCTTGAGGCTCAGTTCGTTGATTAGCAAGCAGGGTGGTGGGGTAAGATTGTGGCCATCTGGTGAAGTTCAGCAGACTTTGCTGGTGTTAGCCTGAACGCTTGCTATGATTCTTCCTCTCAGGCAGGGGCAGGGGTTGTTATCAGCACCACCAAGAAGCATTGGTATGTCAGCCTGCTTCAGTTAACCTCTGTTTCTTCCTTGTAATCCCCTGGATAACATGGAAACTCAAGCAAATCAAGATGGTCAGTAAAATCCTTTATCATTTCAATTTTACAATACTCACTAGCATAAACCTACCTGTCTTTGGATACCATAAAACTATCAGAATTACTGCAGTTCAGAGAGACAGACTTTAGGCCAATAGGCCATCTGATCTCCAGCTTTATGGTTAGCAATAAACTCTTTCTCTTTTTGAAACCCCAGTGTTTCAAGAATTGATCATTTACTGGAATGACATTGAGCACATTGGACAGAGAACCCCCTGCTGTGACTGATATCAATATGAATGTGCATATATAAGTATCAATGTCATTCCAGTAAAAGATAGCTAGAATTTTTTTTAAAATCCTATCTCATTTAAAATAGTTCTATATTTTGTGTAGTTACTTATCAATTAACAAATGTGCTGTGAGGGAAGAGAGGATGAAGACACACATACACATTCAAACCTAATGTGACCTATATTATAAAAATAGTGTTTTACTGGGAAATTTCTAATGTTTAAAAGAAGCAAGATAAGAATAGCAGCAGAAAATGGCAGTAAATATGGAAAGGGACTTAATAAATATAGCATATACCTTGGTGAATTTGGCACACTCCGTGATGCCCTGGTATGCTAACTCAGAGCTTGATTTTGTTTTCAGGGAAAAAAAATGAATTTAACTAAAGTCATACAGCACCCAAATATAAACCTGAATTTTATTTTTTTGTAGGTAAAGGGTAATATAACCATCACAGTGACTGAAATACACGTCAGCATTTAATCTAAAGAAGTCAGGTTTTAATTAGAAGGTTGCTTGGTGAGCATAGAATTAGAGAGCAGGTATTAATTGAATGGTTGAAATGTTTGTTAGCATCAGACAATAATGGAAATCTGACTGGTCAAATATTTGTGCCAAGGCACAGTGAGCAATGCATAGGGCTAGAAACCCACCGCCAATTCTGTCTGATTCCTTGTCTTCATGTTTCATTGTCCACCATCCTCATTGTATTAGTCAGCCAAACGGGTGCTGAAACAAAGTACCAGAAATCTGTTGGATTTTATAAAGGGTATTTATTTGGGGTAGAAGCTTACAGCTACCAGGCTATAAAGCATAAGTTACTTTCCTCATCAAAGTCTGTTGCCACATGTTGGAGCAAGATGGCTGGCGACATCTGCAAGCATTCAGGCTTCCTCTTCCTCTTAAAGCTCCATGGTCCCAGGTTCTTCCAATATCAGATGTAGGCTGGGCTAAGTCTCATCTCTCTCTTGGCTCATTTCTCTCCAGGCTCAGCTGCTTTGCTCTCTCCACAAAAACAGCTGTAAACTATCAGGAGAATGGCTCGTCTCTCTTCCTGGGGCCTCTGCTATGTCTTTGGAGCTGTCTCTATTTCTTTCTGTTTTTCTCCTGCCTGTTTACTTTCCAGGGCTCCAGCTCAAAACTCCAACTAACTCTGTGTTCTCTGCCATGTCTTTTTCTCTGTGAGTCCCCACCCACCAAAGGGACGGGGAATCGACGTCCTACTAACGTGGCCCAATCAAAGCTCTAGTCAAAATTTAATCAAGTAGAAGTGAAACCTCTGAATTCAATACAATCTAAGGGTATCGCTAGCCCAGAGGAACAGATCAGTTTACAAACATAATCAGTATTTCTTTTCAGAATTCATCAATAATATCAAACTGCCATACTCATCATACCCCATATAATTCCCACATTTTTTTTTCATGTAGCAAAGGTTTTGACCTTTCTGACAAACTGTAAAGGCACTATTTTACACAAGAGACTAAGAAGCCCCTTTGAAAATAACTCACGTTGAGGAGAGCAGTCAGGCTCACAAACTTGACAGAGACCAAGACCCGAGCCTTTGGAGAGGAGGAGTGTTTCTGACAGAACCCAGCACAGCATTGCTGACGTGAGTCTGTGCAGCACAGCACCGTGGATTTATGTCTGAATCCTTAGAATTGAGCATGCAATAAGCATAAACCAAAGGTTCTGCTTCACCAAAAACTTGACAAAACACTGGGGCACAAGTCTCGCAGCATTTAAATCTATCTAACAGAGCACCACAAAAGCAGGTTAGAGGCATCCTCAGACCCCACTTCATCCCAGACCACTGTGCAGCTTTGACACTTTGGAAGCTCTATGGCTTTGGTGCGCACTGGGCACTTCACCTGGTATATTTCAACAATCTCTAGCTCCACTTACAACATCTGGTTCATTTCATGGAGTGAGACATGCACACAAAACCGGTGACTATATAAATTACTAAAATGCTTTTGAAAGAATGAGACATTAGCTATTAAGTGCTATAAAATGTGCATACCCTAAGACCCACTAATTCCAAACACTGGCATTTTTATATGCAAATAATCCCCAATTGGAAAATGCAATACATACAAGATATTCACAATAGTGCAATTTATAACATTGAAATTATTAATAACCTAAAACTACAATAATATGGGAACAGCCATTGTGTTTCATCTTTCTAAAATGCACATTTCTTTACAATTTAACATCTCCAGAATTGAAATACATATTATAATTTAGGGCATGTCATAGTTTAATTGAAGTTATTGTTTTTCTTTCATTGTAGCATATAAAATAATGATGCATCTTACAATCAATGGCATCTTAGATTCAATAAAACATGTATCAATTTTATGACATATCATCAGATTGTAAAGCTAGTAAATTAAAAATCATGGAGATTGGAAAATAAGCATGAAAATTATTTAATTTATGTTAATAAATGTTACTTTAAAAGAGAGAACACAAAATTGAACTTATAGTGTATTGCAACTATGAAAAAAAGAAAAAATTCTAAAACTAAGCAATGGACAGACTGAAAAAGAGCACAGAAAGAAATATTTGTAGGAGAGAGTTGGGATTTTGAGGTATTTTTAAACCTGTGTGCCATAATGTTTTAAAAGTAAATAAGACTTTTAAAAAGTAAGACCAAAGGTCAATATGGGTTAAGAGAACATGAAGATTGATTTGTTCTAAATAAATATGCTCTCAAAAATTATTTGCTCTTAGAGTTCTGACACTACCATAGCCTATTTTGATGAAATTTGGAGAATGAAAAAGATCCCATTCTGGAAATGGAAAAGATGGTGAATGGAAAATGGAAAAGTCAAGGTAGTGTGGGTAGGTCTATTGGGCCAAGATCAAGAATGCCATAAGAATACTGAGGTTCAAACACCAGCAGGACCCTTTCCCTCTTTTCCTGAAAAATTCCTTCTAAAGCCATGAACTGAGGCAAAGCAAAGTAGGCATGTAAACTAAGGTTGACCTGGCATGGGGTGTCAAAGCCCTAGATAGTAGAGGAAGCAGCCCATATCAGGAGAAGACTCAGCTAGGAATGTGGGAGCCCAAGTGGGGTAAAAAGAGTAACCATATTGGGGATAAGTCAACAGGGGGTGCGAGAACACAAGTGGGATCAGAAAGGTCCACGTGGAGGAAGGGACAACAATGGCAATGGGAGATTAGTTATACATAGGTTTTTAAAAAATCTAATAAATACTTGTTTAAGAAAAATAGCAACCATTTTTCTACTTAGACGAAGGGAGCTACAAATATGGAAGTTGAGAAAACTAGAAGGAACCTTGAAGCGTTGGATTGAAAATGGAGGTGACAGTATGAAGTCATGATTTTCAATATTGGTATAAAATAGAGATGTGTGTGTGTGCCTGTGTGTGTGTGAATTTGTATTCACATATTCCCTAGATCTGTCCACTGAGAGAGCCTATCACAATGAGCATATTTAGCACCCAGAACTTGGCTTCTAAGTATTATATACTCAACTAAAAGGAATCATGGCTCTTTGGAGAAATGGTCAATTGCAGGACTGGACAGGGACATACAAGATGAGCCTGGAATAACTTTTTTGTTGTAGTTGTTGTTTTTAACTTTGTTTTGTACAATTAATAATTGAAAATATAAACAATTAAAAATAAAGAGAAAACACAATTGAATAAAAACATACATATCTCAATTAAACGTACTGGATACATATAAAAATTTTTTTTTGAATCATACAGTATGATACACAATATATTTGGTTCATAGTAATGGAATCATACAGTATATGCCCTTTTGTGTCTGGCTTGCTTCACTCAACATAATGTCCTCCAGGTGCATTCATGTTGTCATTTGCTTTACGACTTCATTTCTTCTTACAGCTGCATAATATTCCATCATGTGAACAGACCACAGTTTGTTTATCCATTCATCTGTTGCTGGACACCTGGGTTATTTCCAACTTTTGGCAATTGTGAATAATGTTGCTATGAACATCGGTGTGCAGATGTCTG
>JAQZBX010055730.1:8191-18447 GCA_029593785.1 Cabassous unicinctus | reverse complement strand
ATCATAGGCAGTGCCTAATAAAAAAAAAAAACAGACCAAAATGTCAAGCCCTCAATATTGTTGCAAGTAACTATGAATCTTATTCTTCAAAAAGTGAAACAGTGCTTACCATATGTCCTGAGGGGAGGGGAGGGAAGAATAGAATAGATGGAACATAGGGCATTAGAATTGTTCAGCATGATCTTGCAATAATGGATACAGGCCATTTTAAATTTCATCAAAATTTATAAATGTATACAGTCTAAAATGTAAAACCATAATGTAAATCATTGACCATGGTTAGTGGCAATGCTTGAATATTTATACATCAATTGTAACAAATTTACAATCCACACGTAAAATGTTATTAATTGAGGAGAGGGGAAAAGGGGGACATGTTGGATATATGGGATTCCTCTACATTCTGTACTCTATTGCAGACATGGAGAGGGTCCCATTTTCTGAATCCCTTATATATTTATAATAATTTATGTAACCTGAAAACACTGAACTTTGGAGATCACTTTTAAACAAATCAATTTTATTGATACATATTAATAAAGCATAAATCCATCCAAAGTGTACAACCAGTGGTATTTGGTATGCTCACATAGTTGTGCATACATCACTTCAATCGTTATTAGAGCAAATGAGTTTTTATGGCTAAGAGATTTCAAAGTGAGTTAGGAAGTCTTTTCAGAGGTTATGCTTATGCACATCTCAGCAGGATCTCATTATCTGCAGGGTAAATATTGCTTATGGGCTCTAGGGACACCCAGATACTATAGGCAATGCAGACAGCTCAGTAGGTTGGCATCCTGCCAGTGGGCCCTACTTTGGAATTTATGCTTTCCAGTGTGACAGAGTTGGACTCATTTGTGATTTCCCTAAATATGGCTCTTCTGCTCCTTCCATTTGAATCTACAATTAGTACTAGGCTTGATACATGTATGTCCAATGACCTAAATCTTTGGACTATCCATGTGCCAACTGGGTCCTGAATCTCAACAGAGTTGCAACACCTACTCTCCAGTTTATTGGACTCACCCAGGACAATTAACAAGGAGATGATTGACAACACATATCCCAAGGAACAGAGAGAGTCTGCAACTGCAAGCAAGATAATCCCATCCATATGTGCCATGGGATCTAAGCCCCCTCTCAATTAGAGGTGAATTTGGCATCACCAACCCAGAACCCTCAGGATTGAGGAATGAACAATGGACTAGAATAGACTTATTATTATTCTATTATAGACTTATTGTTATGCTAGAAATGGAAGAACTTTTACCACTGATGTTGAGGCAGTGGCCACTGGAGGTTCTAAGGGGAGGGAGAGGGAAAAACAGGTGTAATATGGGGCCATTTTGGGGACATTGGAAATTGTACTGAATAATATTGCAATGACAGATACAGACCACTATATATTTTGTCATAACTCACAAAAGTGTACAGGACAGAGTGTAAACGGTAAAGTAAACTAAAATCCATGGTTAGTGGCAATGCTCCAATAAGTGTTCATCAACTGTAAAAAATGTACCACACTAATGAAGGATGTTGTTAATGTGGAATAGGTAGAGAGTGGGGCCTATGGGAATTGCCTATATTTTTTATGTAACATTTATTTAATCTAAAGTACTTTTTAAAATGTATTAAAGATAAATAAAGTATAAGGATGACTAGGACTGTCAATTTTGGGTCTGCTAGAGATTGTTTTCAGAGTATTTTTTAACTGGGAAAAGGTCCAAGAAAAACATCATAAGAACACAATTACATATAGGGTTAACTTAAATGCCAATCTTTTAGGAGAAGTTCTGGGCAAAACCCTCCAAAAAACAGTGGGAAAAAATGAAATGTAAGACCTCTGGGGACCCTAGAAAAACTTTAGGCCCCCAGAAATGTGTCCATTGCAAAAATGATGGACATTGGATGTGGGAATATCCTAGTCTTACAAAGAAAGGATTACTGAAGTCTCCTCATACTGCAGCTCAGTGCCCACAGCTTACAGGGGATGAAGACATTGATATGGAATGATGTGGCCCAGGGGCACTTTCTACCATTCAGGAAACAGTCCTGATCATCCACAAGGAACCTCAGATCTCTCTCCAAGTATGTAAGAAATTAGTAAGTTTTCTGGTGGATACAGGAGCAACATTTTCAATTTTGAATCAAAAGTTTATTCACATGTCAAATGAACATGTCCCTGTTATTGTAGTGTCAGGAATTATAATGATGGTTCTTCCTAAAGAATCTCTATGTCAAGTTAGAGACAACCAAATAAGATATAAAATACTCTATATGCCTGAATGCCCCATCCCTCTTCTCAGCCGGGACTTCTCAAAGCTACAAGCCTCTCTCTCTTTCTTGACCACTGAAGTTAACAATTTCTGGTAGTACATGCCTGTACCCTCCAATTGGCATTGCTGGCCCTGATAGAAAGCACTGAGAAGTTTGGAGTGCCTGAAGAAATAAAACAACAGGCACCAGCAATGTGCAAACTCAAAGAGGACCACTGGCAAGGGTGAAAGAGCCACAAAAGGTAAACATAAAACTGCAGCTAAATGGAAGTGCTGCACACTTAAAACAGACCCACTTAGATGCAAAGCAAAAGTAGACATTACAATTTTAATTCAAATATTCCTCAATTGTGGAGACTTCTGGGAAGGTGATGGATGAGAAAGACATGGGATGTTGTTCTCTCCCAGAAAAATAGCTAGAGCTCAACCAGAAATGGCCTGGAAAGAATATTCTAGGGTTTAGGACACCAGTTGAAGGCTGGACATTGCCCAGAAGAGAGAGAGAGGAAAAGGATAAGAATCATGGTGGCAAAACTGTGAGTTAAAAGCTGCAGCTTTAGCTGCCAGCATCCTCCCCCACCCTATTACACTTTTGAATCCTCAGGCCTCAGGGCTGGTGTCTACAAAGGGGGCCACATGGATCTACCTCCCTAGGAAATGGGAGAGAGAGGGACACAATCCAAGGCTGAATCAGCTTATGATGTGTGAATTTGGTCTGCTGTGTCCCAAGAGCCCTTCCAGGCTGGGTGTAGACACATCATTATTTGCCATGGGAGCTGGCCCTGGACTAAACAGATCTAACCCTCTCAATTTCCTTCTGTACTGACTGAGACTGGTTGTTGAGGAAGCAGAAGGGAGTGGAATTATTTCCTACCCAAGAAAAGGGAGATGGCTACCAGCAAAGATTGGAGAATAACCTTTGAGAAAGTTTGAATTACAGGGCTCCTAACCTCCAGACAGGACCCTCTATCACATTGATCCAGTCCATGTTGCATGTTTCAACAAGGCTTTGAACTGAAGGGCTGTCAAAAAGTGCCATCTGCTTGTGGACAAAAGAAGAGCATGTGAAGAAATTAAAAGTAAATACGTAAGAAGGGTTTTTTTCTGGCCTTTACAGCCCCCCCTTTGAAGTAGGTCTGCAACCCATTACTGGGTTCAGGGCCCAGATTTGAGCCACTAACAGGGACAATCCTAAAGACCCAGAACAGGTTAAACAAAGAATCAAAGGACAGCAGTAACAGCCTCCTGTAACTAACTTCCTATGAAAGAGAGAGAAATTGAGAATCTGAGTAAATTACCCATCATAATCAGATGCCTAGACATCAGCAAAAATTCCAAGCCATACTAAGAAAATGGAAGAAATGACCCAAGCAAAGGCATATATCAAAGCCTCAGAAGAGACACAGGATTTGAGATAACTAATTAATCAAATTCATACAAATTTCCAAAATCAAATTAATGAGTTGAAAGACAATATGGCTCAAGAAATAAAGGACATCAAGAAGACACTGAGTGAGCACAGAGAAGAATATGAAAACCTGAATAGAAAAGTATAGAACTCATTGGAATGGAAGACACACTAGATAAGAATTTAAAAAAAAACATATTAGAGGCATATAAGAGCAGACTTGAAATGAGAGAAGAATGAATGAGTGATACAGAAGGAAGAACAGCTGAAATTAAAGAGAAGTGCAGTACATCTAAGTCAGAATAAATCCAAATAGACCTACTCCAAGACACCCACTACACAAAATGCCAAACATCAAAGATAAAGAGAAAATTCTGAGAGCATCAAGGGAGAAGCAAACCATCACATACAAGGGATTCTCAGTAAGACTTAGATTTCTCATCAGAAACCATGGTGGAAAGAAGACAGTGGTATGATACAATTAGGATACTGAAAGAAAAAAACTGCCAGCTAAAAATTTTTTATCTAGCAAAATTTTCCTCAAAATATGAAGGTGAGTTTAAAATATCCACAAACAAACAGAAACTAAGACAGTTCATAAAAATGAACCCATGTTTGCAGGAAGTATTAAAGGGAACCTTCAAACCTGAAATAAAAGACAGGAGAGATAGGCTTGGAGGACAGTATATAAGACAAGAATAGCAGAAAAGATAACCAATAAGTGTAAAGGAAACAAAAATAAGACACATGAAAACTAAAGAATAAAATGGTGGAAATAAATAATGCATTTACAGTAATATCATTGAATGTTAATGCATTAAACTCCCCAACCAAGAGATATAGGCTGACAGAGTGGATAAAAAATAACATGATTCATCCATATGCTGCCTACAAAAGACTCACCTTAGATCCAGGAATACAAACCAGCTGAAGGTGAAAGGTTGGAAAAAAGATACTCCATGCAAACTGTAACCAAAAAAGACAAGGGTAGCTATACTAATATCAGACAAAACAGACTTAAAATGCAAAAAAGTTATAAGAGATACAGAGGCCATTATATATTAATAAAAGAGACAATCCATCAGGAAGAAATAAGAGTCATAAATATCATTGCACTTAACCAGGGTACCCCAAAATACATGAGGCAAACTCTGGGAAAAATGAAGGGAGAAATAGACATCTATACTATAATCATTGAGACTTCAATACACCACTCATATCATTAGATAGAATAACAAAACAGAAGATCAACAAGGAAATGGAAAACTTGAACAATATGATAAAAACTTGAACAGTATGATAAATGAGCTTGACCTAATAGACGTATAGAACATTTCACCCAAACTCAATGGGTTTTACATTCTTCTCAAGGATTCATGGACCTTTCTCCAGGACAGACCACATGTTAGGTCACAAAGTAGCTCTCAATAAATATGAAAAGATTAAATTATATGAAGAACCTTTTTAGATCATAATGGAATGAAACTGGAAATCAATAATAATGGGAAAGAGGAAAATTCACAAATGTATGGAAGCTGAACAATACATCTTAAACAATCAGTAGGTCAAAGAAGAAATTGTAAGTGAAATTAGTAAATATATTGAGACTAATGAAAATGAGAACACAACTTACCAAAACTTATGAGATACAGCAGAGGCAGTGCTGAGAGAGAAATATACAGCCTTAAACAACTATATTAAAAAAGAAGAAAGCATTAAAATCAAAGATCTAACAGAAAAACTGGAGAAACTAAAGAAAACAAACCATTCCCAAAGCAAACAGAAGGAAAGAAATAATAAAGATTAGAGCAGAAATAAATAAAATTGAAAACAAAAAACCAATAAAGAAAATAAAACCAAATGCATGATTAAATGGCTTTTATTCCTGGAAAGCAAGGGTGTTTCAAAATAAGAAAATCAATTAATCATGTACACCACATTAACAAACCAAGGGGAAAATATCACATGATCATCTTGATTGATGCATAAAAGATATTGAACAAAATCCAGCAAACTTTCTTCATAAAAACACTTTGAAAGTTAGGACTAGAAGGAAAATTCCTCAATATGATAAAGGTCAAATATAAAAAAATCCACAGCAAATATACTCAATGGGGAAAGGTTGAAATCTTCCCCTCTAAGATCAGGAACAAGACAAGGATGCCTTCTCTCACCATTGTTGTTCAACATTGTGCTAGAATTCCTAAGTAGAGCAATTACACACACAAAAAAAGAAAAGCAACCA
Organism: Cabassous unicinctus; assembly: GCA_029593785.1. Lineage (NCBI taxonomy): Eukaryota > Metazoa > Chordata > Mammalia > Cingulata > Chlamyphoridae > Cabassous > Cabassous unicinctus. The sequence goes on along the minus strand of JAQZBX010055730.1, from coordinate 12,518 downwards.
AATAGGATAAGAAGTAAAACTCTCACTATTTGTGGATGACATGATCCTGTATTTAGAAAGCTGAAATGTCAATGGCAAAGCTACATGAGCTAATAAACAAGTTCAGCAAAGTGTCAGGATACAAGATTAACATGGAAAAATCAATATTTCTGTACACTAGTACTGAACAATCTGAGGAAGAAATCATGTAAAAATTCTATTTACAATAGCAACAAAAAGACTCAAACATGTAGGAATCAATTTAACCAAGGAAGTATAGGATCTATTCAGAAAAGAACAAAACATTATTAAAAGAATTCAATGAAGACCTAAACAAATGGAAAGATATTCTGTGTTCATGGATTGGAAGACTAAATATGATAATATTAGTCCTACCCAATCTGATTTATAGATTCAATCCAATACCAATCGAAATTCCAACAGCCTACTTTACAGAAATAGAAAAGGCAAATATCAAAATTTTTGGAAGGGAAAGTGCACTGAAATAGGCAAAAGCATTCTAAAAAGAAGAACAATGTGAGAGGAATTTCACTGCCTGACCCCGAAATATATTATAATGCTACAGTGTTCCAAACAGCATGGTATTGGAATAAATATAGACACATTGATCAGTGGAATAGAATTGAAAGTCCAGAAATAAATTCTTTCCTCTATGGTCAACTGGATTACAACAAATCTACCAAATCCTTGTTTACAGGACAAAGCAGTTTCTCCAACAAATGGTTCTGGGAGAATTGGATTTCCATAACCAAAAGAATGAAAAGAGTCCCCTATTTCATTCCCTATACAAGAATAAACTCAAAATGGATCAATGACCTAAATATAAAAGCAAGGGTCATAAAGCTTTTAGAAGAAAATATAGGGAAATATCTTACAGACCTTGTGGTAGTTGGTGGTTTTTTTGGACATTACGCCCAAAGCACAAAAAAAAAAAAAAATAGATAAATGGGACCTCCTACTTTCTCAAAATTAAACCCTTTTCAACCTCAAAGGACTTTGTCCAAAGAATGAAAAGTCAGCCAATTCAATGGGAGAAAGTATTTGGAAGTCACATGTCCAATAATGGTTTAATATCCATGGTATATAATGGATACATATATATCCATTATACATAATGCTACAACTCAATAATGAAAGGACAAACTACTCAAAAAATGGGCAAAAGTGTTATGAAAAAGTCAGAAAACTGTAAAGGTTGGAGAGGATGTGGAGAGATAGGAATGCTTATTTAATATTGGTGGGAATATAGAATGGTACAGCCACTGTGGAGGACTCTTTGGCAGTTCCTAAGGATGTTGAATATAGAATTGCTATGGGACCTGGCAGTACCATTGCTAGGTATATATCCAGAAGAACTGAGAACAGTGACATTAATAGACATCCACACACTGATGTTCATAGCAAAATTATTCACAATAGCCAAAAGTTGGAAACAACCCAGGTGCTCATCAATTGAGGAATGGATAAACAAATTGTGGTCTATACACACAATGGAACATTATGCAGCAGTAAGAAGAAATGAAGTCATGAAACATATGACAACATGGATGAACTTGTAGGACCTTAGGTTGAGTGAAGCAAGTCAGACACAAAGGGACAAATATTGTATGATTGCACTATTATGAACTAATTATATTGTGTGAAATATAAATATATTATGCAAAATAAGAATAAGGGTAAAATTGCACATATATGACCATTTTTCTTTGAAGCTGAGCAAATGTACATTAATATTACAAAATGTTAATATTAGACAAAATGGAAACATTGTACTGAGTGAAGGAGACTAGACATTGAGAGAGTGCTGCACATTGTATGATTCCATTTGTGTAGAGTGTAAGTATTAATCAATTTATATGGATTAAATTAAATCAGTAGTTGTGTAGGTCAGGGGAATGAATGTTAGGGGGTATGGAGTCTTTCTTTTTGGAAAGAAATTGTACTGAAATTTTTGAGGTGATGAATATACATTGTGATTATGCTAAAGGTCAATGATTGAACACTTTGGATAGATCATATGGTACGTGAATATATCTCAGTAAAATTGTTTAATAAACAAATACACAATTGTGCAAAAATATTCAGAAATAGTAGCAATGTAGAGAGGTGAGGAATTTTCTTATTTGTCTGTTTTTTATTATTATTGAAATAATGTTCTAATCATGAAGTGATGAACACACAACTATGAGATTATAACACATACCATTGATTGTATACTTTGGATGAATTGTATGCTTTATTAATAGATATCAATAAAATTGATTTGTTGAAATAAAAATTTAAAAATTTATGAATGCGTAAAAGACTTGAATAGACATTTGTCCAAAGAAGAAATACAAATGTCAAAAAAAAAAAAATCAAAAAATATTCAACATTACTAGCAACTAGGGAAATGCAAACCAAAACTACAATGAGATATCTTTTCCAACCTATTAGAATGGCCACTATTAAAAAGACTGAGAACTACAAGTGTTGGAGATAATGTGGAGAGATAGGAATGATTATTCACTGTTGGTGGGAATGTATAATGGTACAGCGTCTGTGGAGAACTGTTTTGCAGTTCCTAAAGATGCTGAATATAGATTTGCCCCATGAACTGGCAATACTATAACTAGGTATATACCCAGAAGACCTGAGAGCAGCAACATGAACAGACATCTGGACACCAGTGTTTGTAGTGGCATTATTCACAATTGCCAAAAGATAGAAACAACCCAGGTGTCCACCAACCAATGAATGGATAAACAAACTGTAGTGTATACATACAATGAAATATTGTGAAGCTGAAGAAGAAATGACATCATGAAGCATATGACAACATGGATGAACCTGTAGGACATTATGTTGAGTGAAGAAAGCTAGACACAAAAGGACAAATTCTGTATGATTTTGCTGTTATGAACTAAATATATTGTGTAATCTCATGGTGTTAATAACTTTAATATGGGTCACCAGAAAATAGAATGAGGTTACAGAATGGAAAATTGAGGGTTAACTTGTGCAGAATTGGTAAAGTGATGTGCGTTACTCTTTGGAAATGAATAGTAAAGGTGAAAATACAATATAATGCCTGTAACTATCATTACTATTATATGGGTATGACAGTGGTTTGAAGGGAAAGCCTAAAGCTATTTATATTACTAAAAGGAAAGGTAAAAAATATAACATAGAGAGAGTAGAGCCTAGTAAAACCTCAAGTGAAATATGAATATGGATAATATTGCATATTTAATACCACTTTTCTTTGAAATTGAACAAATGTATGTTAATATCAGACCAAAAAAAACCTTATGCTAATTGAAAGAAACCAGACACAAGGTACTACATATTGTATGATTCCATTTATATAAAATGTAAATTTATATAAATTTATAAAGCTATCAGTAACTTACCCATACTACAAGCCAGATGGCCCCATTCCATGTTCTATTGGTACAATCACACAGCAGCATTATTTGTACTTTCTATAGGAACTGAAGATGTAATTACTAGAGTGGAAGCTCTAAAATTTTTATCTCTCAGTCCTAATTGAAAGTTATCACAGTATAGCCCTTATTAACCCAGAAATGATTATGTAAAGCCTTCCTACAAAATTGAATGGTATTAGACATTCTAACAGTTTCTTAAGGAGGTGCATACAGTATAGTAAAAGCCGAGTTCTGTACTTATATTCCTCATGAATCTAATAATATTTTCACTCTTTTAACACACATGAATAAACAAATTCAAGCCATGTCAATTCAATTTCTCTGATTTATTTAGTTGGCTTTGATCCAGTGTTGGATCAAGTCTACGTACTATCCCCCAAACAGGCCTAATGATTATTCTATGATTAATCATAATCATTATAATTCTAAAATGCACTATCTCTTCATGTAGTGAACAACACAATTAATTTTTAAACATTTTTTTCATCTACACTACTTCTGAAACCCACCTGAAGCCCTTGAACAACAGTCAATATTGCACCATTTATCAACTTTTCCATAAAAAAATCCATAACTACATCCATCTAAGCAGGAAGTAGATAGACTGCACGGTGACCAGATCACAAAAATTAATTCCATGGTTGAAAGTAGATGTATACACGGGACATAAGCCCTCTCTCACTTGGAGGTGGAGTGGACATCACCATCCTAGTCTCCTCAGGATTGGGGGAGGAGCTGTGGACTAGAGTGGACTTGGTGGTGTTCTGTTGTAGACATATTGTGATTCAAGCAATGGAAGAAATTGTAACAGTGAGGTGGAGCCGGTGGCCACTGGACGTTTTTGGGGCAGGGAGAGGAGGGGCAGTTGAAATACAGGGGCTTTTTTGGGACTTGGGTGT